>APFE031523194.1:31929-168649 GCA_000404065.3 Pinus taeda | reverse complement strand
TTCCCACTGGATCTCAAAACCGAGACTACCAGCTTGATTTTTCATTATATTCCTTTCAATGTTACAATACATATTTATACATGCCGAAGCATCCAATACCATGGATCGAAAAACATCGCGTCCAAAACCATGGACCGAAAACCATAGGTAGGTCCGCCCAACCTAATATAGGGTCCAAAAAAAGATTTCCTAGGGCGTTTCCCCGAACCCCATAGAGGGGGGCTACCCACCCCCCTCAAACCCCCCAATATGCAATCGGCGCAACAAAGGGGGGGCTCCGCCCCCCCTCTAACTCCCCAGTTCACTACGTAGGTTAGTCATGGAAAGAATATAACATAGCCCAACACAAATGGTTGAACTAAGTACATAGCAATATGTTGTGCATACACCAAATCTGAGCCAAATACTAGTCATCCATTTACAGGACCAAGGTGTAGTTTTGGAATTTGTGTACATATTTGTTGTTAAAGGGAGGTTAAGGACATTGTTGTGTATCTTGCCACTTTCCCACATCTTGTGCTATGATTTATATGTAATTGAGGTACATCTCCAAGGTAAATAAAATGTGGTTATCCTCCTCAAAATCATAATAATTGGTTAATGGTTGAAGGTGCCCTCATCTGGTCCAAAACATTTCAAAAATGCATGCCCCTGTTCAAGTGATGTATCACTAGTCCCTTTGGTCACAAGACAACGAGAATTTTCTCTCTTGATTTAGGAACAAGAACTTGCATTGCATTTTGCCACAGAATTTGAAAAACATGATAAACCATTTGGGGACTACCACCTGGAGACACTCTTTAACTTTCCCATCTCCTAGTTCAGTCTTTATTATTGTGTTCAAGTACCCAACCATATAGTGGATAATAGATAATAACACAACCTAAGTGAGCACGTCATCCAAAAAATGACTTGCACTAACAAATAAGCACGCATGACCATAGTACCTTAGACCAAGTTGATCTTTGGTACAATCCCCTAATATCTAATTTTATAACATTCCACATGCATGAGTAATAGGCACAAACATGACATCCACTTGGCATTGTAGTGATCAAAGTATAAGTAAACTTGTCAAATGCATAATCCCCTCCTGTATACTACAATTGATGTGTTCTTTAGACCATTAAAAATCTCTTGATGAGCATAACAATGAATAATAACTTCACAAATTTATGACCTCAAAAATGGTAGTTTAATACCTAGAACATGATCCAGATATTTCAAGACACAAAATCAGGATCAACCCCTAAAATAGACCCAACAATGCCATGGCATTGATTTTTCACACTAGAAAGTACCAGAATGGATGACAAATTATATATTGGCTTATTTCAAATAAAATACCTCACACAACTTATCATGTTGTCAACTATCCCATCTTTACAAGACTAAAATAATTTGTCTTCATAATATATGGCCTCTATGTTGGGGTGATTAATGCCACAATTTTTCTTATAATGTACCCATTAATAATTATTCAACACACTTTATATTTTATTCACCTCATGTCTCTTAGACTAGCTCAACCACTCCAATCAACAAATACACCATGGAGCATAAACATTGACCTCATATACCTCAAGCATCCTCTTTGTATAAAGGAACTAGCACAACATTAATATACTAACCTTAGGCAATTTCTCCCATAAGACTTGTAAATAGCTAGGGGTGCATAAAATCTGTTTCCCAACAAAAATGCCTCTGCTCATATTATCTTATTGAACAAATATTCCCTTATCTATTCATGAATGCCTTCCTTTCTTCAAATGATTTGAATTTTATCATTATATTGTTTTTCACCCATCTTGATGATTTCAGAGTGGAAAAAGTGGAGGAATCAACTCACAGGACCCTTTTTATTGGCAGGACCCAGTTTGGCAAAATGGGGTCTGAAACCTTCCGAGAGTGTTTTGAGGCATCAAATGTTGTTTTTTGCGGGTAAAATTTTTTTTTTTTAGTTCATCACATTTTTAACTATTCCACACTCAGAGACCTTTTCAACAACATGAGAATCGCATCAATCGAAATCTATATGTGAAATTTATGCCACTCAGAAATTGACCTTCCTAATTTCACCACCATAATTCGAGAGGATGCCAGGTCAACCCCCATTATTCATGAAAAAGAGGCTAGCCACATGATTATGATGAAGAAGACTCTAGAAGAGTCTATATTGTAAGTCAAGTTAAGAGTTGAGGTAGTCAAACCTAAACACTAGTAGATTATCGGGTTATATTATAACTGGGCCCACTAGGAGGAAAAGGGGTTACATTATTTCATGTGCATTTGTTCCATAGCTGAGAAAAAATAGCAAGGAGGGATAGAAGATGGAGCACATAGAGATTATTTTTCATTGTAATATCCCACGAGCCACAAACCATATTTCTTCGTACTCATAGTTATATTTCCATTCAGAGAAAGAGAGCAGAGACGCCTCACCTTCCAGCTGGGTCTTTCTCCCAAAAGAGTTTCCCGAGTCATATATTATGTCAAATGTGTTCGTGAGATTTTATTTTTTCATTCTTTATTTTCTACATAATTTTAATTTGCATGCATACACTATTAACAATAATCTACAGATCTTAAATCTAAAGAGATATAAAATTGTGATAGTGTAGATTTGGAATTTTAAGTATTATTTTATTAGAGTTGGTGTGACGAATTGTCCAAGGGGATGTCCAAGGTAAAGTACCTCAACCAGATGATAATGGTGTTGTAGGGAAAGTGAAGTTTAGGAAGGTGTTGTACCGGCTGCAACACCCTCCAAAACTTTGGCCTGCATCCAATTTTGAATCCTTCCTTGGTTATTTCCTTGATGTTTGCAAGCACTCGAGCTCATCCAATGAGCTTGTGTCAAGTCTTTTCAGCCTGCTCGCTTGAGTGTTCACCGGACATCTTTTAGCATGTTGGTCACAATGTCATGCTTGCAGTCATTTTATGGCTATGTTGAAGGTTTGTCTTTGTGTTTACAAGTTGTATTCACTATGTAAGCGTCTATCGCACTCACACACGAAGTTGTATGCAATGTCGCGCAAGTGTCGTCGCAGTCATTCAATGGTCTATCTCAAGTGTCGCACTTGTCGCTTGCACTCTTCGATCAGTCAAACTAAGCGTATGTTGTCTTGTTGGTTCAAGGTATCTTTTCGTCGAGTCATGTTGAGTGTGTGTTTGCAAGGTCATGCATGCACGACTTCACTTTCAAACACATTTAGTAATTTTGTTGAAGATCTGTCGACTGGACACCCTCCAACAGTTGGACCTCCAATAAGTTGCACTGCGCAGTCTCAGCCCTCTGTGATCAAGTACTGTTGCCTAGAATTATGCGGAACTTGAGGCTTCCTCCCAGGCAGTCTATACTGCACAATCCTGGAACCAACCCGACTGATTGTCACCCAGAAGAGCACAAAAGTTTCCCAAGAATTCATCTAAATTTGCATTGTATGCAAGCCCATCTAACAAGCTTCCCACTGGTCAACCGGAGAGTTTGACCGGGCAGTGATCCTGGGCTTCACTCCTCCAAAAAATTGTGCATAACCTATCAGCATTCCCACCTACAATCACTGAATAAATTGCACAGACATGAGGGAAAGCCACCCATTTCCTGTCACTACACTGTCTCTAAAAATTGTGTAGTTATGTTAGTTAGTCCTCCTATTAGCCAACCTACTTCTCCTCCTGAAAACTACACGGTTTTCTTGGATGTTCTTCCCACTGCCCTACACCTCGATCAGCCTGGAAACTGCGTAGACATGTCCTGCATGCCTGCCTCCCAATTCTACATAGTTTTTCCTAGCAAGTTCCCACAGCCCTTGCTAGACTCCCTAGAGAATCTATGCAGTTTTCACTACCAGTGTCCTCCCTGTTGCCTGTACTGCCTCCCTAGGAAAATTGTGTAGTTCTACCTCCCAGCTAAGCCAGATCTCGCGAAATGTCACTATTGTTCTGGACCACTCATCCCAACCTCCCAGTGACCTCTGTGCAATTTTCCTTGACGGTGCCCCGGAGCCCGCATCCCGGCCTAAAATGTGTTATGTGCAGTTTCAGAGATTTTTCCTCTCTCACAGTCACCTGCACCCGAAAACGAAAGATGACGCATCATGGTAGACTAGGAGGTCTCTGGATTTGATGTCGTCTCATCATGAGTGATTGCAGATACAGGTACATGGATGAGACATGGAGCGATGGCGAATGGGATGAATGAGGAGTGCATGATAGGAGACTTGTTCACGAACGGATGAACACATGAATCATGCCAAGTACCAGCAAAAGGGGATGCATGCACATGCAACATCAAGCGAACACCAATACCATTGAAGACTCTGTACACCTTTCCATGCATAGGTGAAGCTATGATACACCAAGAGCACACTCATCACTCAACAGCACTACAACTCAACATGGACACCACCATCAACATGAACATACCAACACTTTTGTGTCGATTCATGTCATGAGTCATCTCAGCCACATCACTACTGTGGGCAATACTGTTGTAATCAATATAATGTAATGTGGAAGTCCAAGAGACACGCATAAGCTGAAGAGTCATGTAAGTCAAACATCCATGAGGGAAGTCGAACAGTCACAATAGTCATTTACACCCTTGGCTATATATACCCCTCATTTATACATGCAAAAGACTTTTCACCTTGGCTCCTCCCACATAGCCTTGAGAGTTTGTAGTATTTTCTTTGAGGAACGAGCAGTGGCTCCAATGCCCCTCTATCGGGGTTAGCGATATAATGGTGTATCGATATGTCTTGGAATGTTCGCTTAATTCAGAACCCTGTTAACAGGGAAGCACATTTTCACACTTGTATTGTATTCATTTGTAACACTATTCTTTGGACGCTTGTAATGCATGTTTCTTTAACCTGTATTAAGACAGTTGAACTATTTCAGTTGTTTTAGTACATATGCTATTGGAAATGTGTTGTATCATTTTTTAACATTGTCTCTCCCGTGTGCACTATTCCATTGGACACTCAACAAACTCATTCTCATAAACTTGTTATAATGATCGTCGCACTCGTGTGGACTATTTCGTTGGGCATTGTACATGCTATCTTCTCACCTTGTGTTTATGACTGCCACATCCATGTGGACTGCTCCACCAGAAGCTACACATGTCCTGCTATGTTAATTTATGGTATGTTCTATGCTTAGAGAAGTTTACTTCTTTTTCTTATTATATTCCATAGATTAGCAATCACATGTACATAAAGTAAAGTGCAGATGGAACATTAAACGATCGACAAAAAACAAGCCAAGACAAGAGACACAAGATGTGGCGGCTAGCCAGGGACAAACCCCACAATGTGTGGGGAAACCTTTTGCTCAAATATTCTTTTATCTTCAATAATTTGGCAGAAAGAAATAGTACAATAAATCTGATTTATATTAGCAGTAGAAAACCCTAGATCAGCAGCATCAGCATTAGCATCTTCATCATCAAACTAGAGCAAACGATATTTCACAAACCAATAGTCGGATCGGCATGATTCCACCACCAAAATTTTCGGCTTCCAGAGGAGGTTCAGATGAACCTACAGCGTAGTTCAGATGAGGAGATATTCTAGTCCACGCAAGTCAAACTTTACTTCTGCAGTTGCAGCTTCATTTTCAACAGCTTCCTTCAAACTAGGGCAGTCGATATCTTGCAAACCATCTGTCGGATTGACTTGATTCCACAACCAAAAGTTGTAGCTTTCAAAGGAGATCCAGATGGACCTATAGCGTAGTTCAGATGAGGAGATCTTCTAGTCCACATAGGTCAATCTTTACTTCTGCAGTTCCAGCTTCACATGTGTGAGATAGAGACCCTTTTCTGCGCAGTAGAGAGAGAGATATGTGATGAGATGATTCCAAATGAGGAAAAGTCCCCCTGTATTTATACACAATGTTGGTGTTTGAGTAGATTTGATTGTTGGGCTTTTGAGCCTACATGAGTTGTAGGTCGACTTGATAATAATTCCATAATCAAAATAAATTCATATCTCCATGAATACTTATCGGAATCAGATGATCTTTATATATCAATCCTACACCTCTCGATGAGAGGAATCTAATAAAAATATTATCAGCCATGAATAAGATGACCCACATGAATTTTTTCCCTAGTTGCCAATTTTAACACTCCCTCTCAACTAGGGATAACTTCATCTGCAATCTGTCTATCAATCGCTACTATTCATCCATCAAATGCACTGCCTTGTACAGCCTGACCCTTACCCTACTCTTCTCTATTCTATCTATTTTTCTTTGTCTTGTTCTGCCTTGTACTGATTTATATGACTCTGCTCTGTTATGATTTTCTTTGCTTTGTTCTGTTCTGCTCTGCTTTTGTCTGAATTATGAAGAAGAAAAAATGATCGAGGATGTATCATACTGACTCAAATTCAGTCTCAAAGTATGTACCACTGGTCCTAAACTAGTCTCAACCAACCCGAAGTCAGCGTCATAGTGAGTACAGCTCCTACCACTGGTCCTAGACCTGTAACATCCTCCACTGACTCAAAGTCAGTCTCAGAGTGCATACCAATGGTCCCAGACCAATCTCAACCGACCCAAAGTCAGCTTCATAGTAAGTACCACTCCTACCACTGGTCCTAGACCAGTCTCAACTGACCTGAAGTCAGCATCATAGTATGTACCACTCTCATTGGTCCCAGACCAGTACCGCACTGACACGAAGTCAGTCTTAGAGTATGTATCACTGGCCCTAGACCAGTTTCAACCGACCCGAAGTTAGTGTCATAGTATGGTACAACTCCTACCACTGGTCCCATACCAGTATCATTGATCTTAGATCAATGGAGGTCATCCTAGCGTAGGGAGTATGGTAGATACAACGATGCATCCATCGGTACTACTATGGTCCCTAACTTCATTTCCTTGCTCATTGATTAGATGAGAGGTACTTCCCATGAGTCCCAGACTGCATGGGTAGGATGCCTCGACAGAAGAACTAATCAATCTTGTCCTCACAGGAGAACACATCAATCCTGCTACAATCGCCATGGAGAACACATCAATCCAGGCCTCACAGGAGAACACATCAATCCTGCTACAATCGCCATGGAGAACACATCAATCCTACTACAATCGCCATGGAGAACACATCAATCTAGGCCTCACATGAGAACACATCAATCCTGCTACAATCGCCATGGAGAACACATCAATCTTGCTACAATCGCCATGGAGAACACATCAATCTAGGCTTCACAGCAGAAGTAATCATGCTACTACACAGGAGAATGAATCATTCTGTTCCACAAGAGAGTGAATCATCTTGTCCCACAAGAAAGTGAATCATCTTGTTCCAATGCACACTACCAGGGGAGGGTGAGTCATCCTGTGGTCGTATGTTGCTCAAGTAAGAACCGCAAGCCCTTAGAGCTCCTAGAGCTCAATGTATGCAACATGCAGGACCATTGTACAAGGGTTTCTTGACGACTCCGAGTCGTCTGGGAAAATCACAGATTAAATCTTTCCTCAGGGCTTTGACAAGGTGTATCGACCTGTACATCATCTTAATGCGATGGAGCCTCTTTTCTCATCAACTTACCATATCCCAAATGATGTCTATCTACTAGATAAATCGACAAATACGGGATTCCTCAATAATCGAATCCCACCTCTGGTTGTTACAGAGAATCACAGTGGTATGTGTTCAAACAGCGCACTTAAGAGCTTCCCCAACCAGGCAACTTCATACGAGTTCATACTCGTAGATATGTATCTGGTCCCAGTGATGCTTATGGAAACTGACTTCTGCTTCCTGCTCATCCATTATATCGAAGCAGAATCCAAAGAGAAACAACACTAAAAGTTCTCCAGTGATCCTCCACACTACCTGCCTAATCAGAATTTGAATAATCATGCAGTTTCATATTTCCGACAGTGTATCTCAATCCATGAGAGATTGTGTCCTGAAGACATCTCAGAAGATTCTTGGCACCAATCTAGTGAGGCTCAACCAAATATGAACTCACAATGCTAACTGCAAAACATATTTTTGGATGGAGGTTCACCAAGAACGTAAACGCGAATGAGTTTTTGAAACTCAAATGCATTTCCCAAATCTGGTCCAAAATCACTACCATATAACTTTTGAAAGTTAATATCCTCGAGGTAGTCACAAGCTTGTAGTCCATCATACCAAATCTTTTCAGAATATTCACCACATATTTTCCTTGAGATAGGAAAATTTTCCTTGGCTTCTACCACACTTCAAGTCCTTGGTTCTTCATTTCAAATTCAGAAGCCAACTCCCTCTTACATTTGTGAATTAGAGGGTATGCACCTGTTAGAAATAGGTCATCCACATACAGCACCAGTATGAGAGGCTTGTCATCTTCAACCTTAAGGTAAAGGTTAGAATCAGCTTCACTCCTAGTGAATCCTAGCTTCATCAAGTAACTATCGATCCTCTCATACCATGCTCAGGGCGCTTGCTTCAACCCATAGAGAGCCTCCTTCAACCTGCATACATGAGATTTTCAATCATAAATCTCAAATCCTTCGGGTTGCTCCACATAGACCTCTTCTTTGATTGAACCGTGCAAGAACACGGTCTTGACATCCATATGATGTAGGTTCCATCCTTGTGAAGCCACAAGGTCTATGATCAAGCGGATGGTCATATATCTGGCAACAGGTGTAAATATCACATCATAGTCTATACCTTCCTTCTGGGAGAAACCACGAGCAACAAAACGAGCCTTATACTATTCCGTACTTCCATCTGCTGCAGCTTTATCTTGTAAAGCCATTTTGAAGTGACAATTGTTTTGTCGAGGGGTCTCGGAACTACTTCCTAGACATCATTCTTCATAATAAACTGATGTTCTTCCATCATAGCATCCTTCCATATTTGATGCTTGACGACATCTGAGAGTGATGAAGGCTCATTTTGTATGATCGTGCTCATGATGGTCAGGTATCCCTGATACCTGTTAGGTTTCTTACTTTCACGGAAGGTTCCTCGGGGTGCAGCATGTCCTTCAGCATCATCAAGTATCCCCCTAAGCCATGAAGGCCTATTCCTAGAAGAGGAAGGCTCGGGTGGATATGGGTTCCTCCACATCAGGCATTGTTACATCATCTACCCATAGAAACTTCGGAAGTCTCTGGACAGCTTTCACAATCATATGGTTCTTCCTTTCTGCCACACCATTCTGCTCAGGAGTATGTGGTGTAGTAGTCTCCCTCTGAATGCCAGCCTCATATATGCCTGAGTGAACCAACTGTAATATATTGGAGGTCTTGCTTTGGCTTGAGGGGAATGGTCCCCTTTTGAGCTTTCCTTCGGCACATCCTAGACATACACCTTCTTTCTCTACTCGGAATTCGGGCATCCCTGTCACCATTTGTCTTACACCGAGTATAGCTTTATAATGAAGGGGGGAAACCTCCGATGCCAAAGTTCGGACTGAAGAGATGTGTCATAAGACATGACACCTAGTGGACTTCTATCGACCTGATATAATGAATCAACACGAAACCCAAGAGTAAAGGCGTCTTTAACATTATTTTTCCATATATGTGCCTTGCCATCACTGAAGGTTACCTTGTAGCCTTTGTCTTCCATTGCCGAGATGGACACCAGGTTCTTTTTGAGGTCAGGTGCATTTAATACATCTTGGAATTTCTAGCCTTCTTGAATGGTTGTCCTCTTCCTTGATTCCCAACTCTCCTCTTACCTTTGCTATTGAATTTTTCATTCCTTTGATTGCCATCAGAGGGATTTTGATCATCGTCCCGGTGTGATTCCTTTCTATCAGGGCATTCCCTTGCATAGTGACCTGCTTTATTGCGAATGTAACATTGTCCTTTTCTTCCACCCTTAGGTCCAGCCTTTCCCTTTGATTTAGTCCCGGAATTATTTCTTTTCTTAGCATGAGAAGAAAAGGCAGCACGAGGACCTTTAGGCATGGACATTTCTTGCTCTTCTTCCCTTGTTTATTCTTGAATGCATGTAGCCATTAATTCCTCGAAACCAGGAATTACAATATTGTTCAGAAGAGTAGTCCTGAACACGTACCATTCGGATGGTAATCCTCCAAGAGTCGTGAGTGCCATTTCTTTGTCAGTAATATTCTCTCCAATAGATAGGAGATCGTTCTTGATCTCGATGATTCTTAAGAAGTATGCTTGCATACTCTCATCTTTACCCTTTTTGATTTCCCAAAGTTTATTTCTAAGAAACAAAACTTGATTTGCATCATTAACTTTAAATAAACTCACCAGTCTATCGTAGATTTCCTTGGAGGTGTTCAAGTTAGAGATGTAGACCACCAAGCGCTTGTCGATAGAGTCCCAGATGATCTTCTATTTTGAATTCTCCAGTATTCCATTTGTTCTAGGCAGCAACAGATGCATTTTATGGAGGCTCAACAATATTGCTTCTTACATGGTCCAGCACTCCTTGGTCTTCTAGGGTTAGATCGATAGACATCTTCCATCTGTGATAGTTAGCTTTCTCACGGAGTTTGTCTTCGGCAGGAAAGAGTGTTGAGGACCCCATAGTTCTTTTAAGATAGCCTTGCCAATCTTCTCTTCGGTGATTGCTCTTGCTCTTGCTCGGGCTTTGTCTTCACCTCAGCTCTGATTCCATGTTAATTTATGGTATGTTCTATGCTTAAAGAAATTTACTTCTTTTTCTTATTATATTCCACAAATTAGCAATCACATGTACATAAAGTAAAGTGCAGATAGAAAATCAAACGATCGACAAAAAACAAGCCAAGACAAGAGACACAAGATGTGGCGGCTAGCCAGGGACAAACCCCACAATGTGTGGGGAAACCCTTTGATCAAATCTTCTTTTATCTTCAATAATTCAGCGGAGAGAAATAGTACAATAAATGTGATTTATATTAGCAGTAGCAAACCCTAGATCAGCAGCATCAACATTAGTGGCTTCATCATCAAACTAGGGCAGACGATATCTCACAAACCGACCGTCGAATCGGCATGATTCCACCACCAAACATTGCGGCTTCCAGAGGAGGTTCAGATGAACCTACAGCATAGTTCAGATGAGGAGATCTTCTAGTCCATGCAGGTCAAACTTTACTTCTGCAGTTGTAGCTTCATTTTCAGCAACTTCCTTCAAACTTGGGCAATCGATATCTTGCAAACTGTCCATCGGATTGACTTGATTCCACCACCAAAAGTTGTGGCTTTCAGAGGAGATCCAGATGGACCTAAAATGCAGTTGAGATGAGGATATATTCTAGTCCACGCAGGTCAATCTTTACTTCTGCAGTTGCATCTTTAGTTTCAACAGCTTTCGGCTTCACATGTGTGAGAGAGAGACCCTTTTCTGCGCAGTAGAGAAGAGACTCTTTTTTGTGCAGTAGAGAGGGAGAGATGTGATGAGATGAGTCCAAATGATGAAAAGTCCTCCTGTATTTATACACAAAGTTGGTGTTTGAATAGATGCGACTGTTGGGCTTTTGAGCCTACATGAGTTGTAGGCCGGCTTGATAATAATTCCATAATCAAAATAAATTCATATCTCCATGAATACTTATCGGAATCGAATGATATTTATATCAATCCTACGCCTCTCGATGAGAGGAATCTAATAAAAATATTATCATCCATGAATAAGATGACCCGCATGAATTTTTTCCATAGTTGCCAATTTTAACATGCTATGTTATGTGTCTCTAACAAAGTTGGGACTATTCCCTTTCGACTTGAGGCTCACTTTCACCCTCTCCCTCTGCAGTGAAAGAACCTTGACAAAAATGACACTAAGAACTCACGAGGCACGCGAACCTCATTGTTTGAAGATAAAGTAAACCACTCTCATGTGCTGACAGGCAAGATCTAAGAAAAATATTTAAGATAATGGAAACCGGGCTATCATACCAGATGGGACTCCTACACCAAATGGTGTGAGGTCTAGTTGGGACTTCATACCAGGGAGATCCTCTGAATGGTTGTGGGTCCAGCACCATCAACATTTATGGCGCTAGAAGGATGGACGCCAGTTGTGTATGGTTGAATGTCCTCTCACCCCCACTCATAAATCATTTAGTAAAGGCAGTAACTCGCACTCCCTCTCACCTACGTGCAACACTGAAGTTAGTTACTCCTCACCTCCCAGACATGAACACAAAATTTCGTATCATCTCCTCCACTCTATCCATCTCATCACCCGCCAGTTTTCCAAAGAAGTTAGACCAATCCCAGGAATACAAGATCTTCCATACACATCAAATAAGCCAAAGACCACCCCCGCAGGGGTTTTTGTATCATTAGCCAAAGAAGCAGTTCTTGCCACGCTCGAAGGTCTGACAAAAGTTGTTGAGAACAGAGAGGAACCTCCAGTATTCTGACAAGGATAATAGGACACCCTCGTGATCGCGAAGGAGGTGGAGGCAGAGACAAACCAACAAACTCAGAGTTGAAACCATCAGATTCTGAAGAAGAGGAGGAGGACGAAGAAGAAGAAGACATGGCTGACCAAAACTTAGAATGGATGACTCAAGGACCATTGGCTCTCCCAGGTGTTTTTGCACAAGATGCCAAAACATGCAGAGAGGATGTTGGCAAAGTATGACCCTGACAAAGCAGTAAAGGTTGAACAAAACTTGGACAAATTCCACCTACAACTACATACACTCGAGGTATGGTACGACGACGTTGCATGCAAATTGTTTCCGTGTACCTTGGATGGCCGAGCAGCGGTATGGTATCACAACCTTCTCGTCAACTCCATCCATAACTAGGGTATGTTCAAAGGTATGTTTTTAGAAAAATTTGTTGATGACAAGACTCCTACCATGTTGCTCAAAGAGTTTGGTAGTCTGAAGATGGAGTCGAAAGAGAAATTAAAATATTTTAGTCAAAGGTTTTTGCGCATATTGAACAAGTTTGCAGTAGACACAAAACATCATGACTCCATCATTGTCGACTATTATACGTCTGCACTACCACCTAGTATTGTGTAATTCGTCAAGCGAGATGTGAAACCAACGTTACTAGAGAACTGCGAAGAGGCAATCATTGTGGAAAAAGACCTATGCGCAATTGGAGTCATCAAGGATGATGATCCAGCGAAAGACTCTAGAGATGCGAGCAGGAATCCCCAGGCTGCGGCTAGCAAGGGTAAAGACAAGGAAGAAAGTGACAATGAAATACTTCCTCATCTTGTCAAGAACTTGACAACAGAGGTCTATGAACTAAAAAGACAAACAATCGAGACATCCGTGAGCAACCAACCTCCCAGAAAATAGAAGGGGAGCAAGTCATCAGGAAGCAACCACTTCCTGGCTAAAACTGCTCAGTGATCCAACTCAGTGTTCCAGACAGAATGATGCGCAAACTCAGAATTTTGCTCATTCCATCTAGACTGTCACCGAGAAGGAACTTATATCGAATGGAAACGAGTTGTGGACTTAGTATGCAACAATATGCCAAACATGGTAAACAATGCGCATTGTCATCCAAAAGACAAAGATAATGAGGAAGATGTGCATTTGATGAGGCACCCAACACTGGGCGGGTGATCAACATGTATCAATGCTCACAAGCAGCAGATAAAATGAACACCAAGAAGCAGCCCCCAAAGAAAAATGGTTGATACAATATTAGAAGTCAAGGGGCTCCCCCTATGATTTGGGAGATGCGATAAAGGCTTGAACTATTGAGGAAGGTCGATCCACCAACTATCCAAAAGCAAAAAGTACAAAGAAAGCCTGGGAAGACAGTTGCAAACAAGAGTACGTCCATGAGCAGTAAACTTCATAATAATCCACCAGATAATACAAACACGAGTCTAACCCGCTTTTGATTACAATATTGTGGAAGATATGAAGAAAACTCATGAAAACATCTCTTTTTTCGAGTTAGCTAAGATCCAGGGTCAGTGGGATATTTTGTTGCACGTATTGGGGCAAACATCCACAGAAATCACAACCTCTACTAGCAAGGGAGCAAGCACATATCATGGTTCACTCACAACTATGCTCAACACACTCCGGATGGAAGAAGAAAACTTGTTTTCCCTCCATTGTTTCTTTGATTGTAGATCTTTAACTCTAATGTACACAACTATTTGGTCGATTATGGCACATTAGTCAACGTCATGCCACTCTCCATTTCCAAGCAGATCAATGCACAATGGAGTAAGACATATGCGTAGAACATCCAACTAGATCGAACGTGTGTACCATCCATTGGTGAACTTCGAGATGTGATCATCCGATTATCTCATGATGGTTGAGTTCACCAGTGCATCAACATTACCATTGTGGACATACCGAAAGCGTATGGCTTACTACTTAGCAGAGACTGGTCCAGCAAGTTGAATGGGTAATTTGCTACAGACTAGTCACACTTATGGCTTCTATGCTAGGGAAAAACAAATCAGATCTGGGTGTTATCCGAGAGATACATGAAACACAATTTCACTCCCATCAATGATGAGAACGAACCGTTGACTTTCGCGGAAATCATGTTCGGCTAAACTACCTCTTGGAAACATAGCTGGGGTGTTATCTCGCCCAGCCAGCTCCAACCCCACTAGACACACGGTTGGGTCTCTTTCCTTTCCCAACTGATGGAAATTAAACTTGTACATTACATTGTAACACTAGTAGCAATAGTAGTAGCAGTAGTAGCAGTAGTACTAGCGCGTCAAGTGGTCCGTGTACAAACGAGTTGTGAACCATGTATTTTGACGGATCAAAGACATAGGATGACACTAGAGTTGTTTATGTCTTGATAGACCTGAAGCACAAGAAACATTTGATCTCAAGCCGCTTGGAGTTCGAGTGCACGAACAAGACTGCTAAATATGAAGCACTCGTATTGGGCTTGAACAAAGCCATTAGCCTCAATGTTGTTGCACTCAAAGTGGTAGGTGATTCAAAAATCATGCTACAGCAGGTACATAACACCATAGACTGTTTTTCACCTCATCTCGAAATTTATCAGGAAGAGGTATGGCGATTAATATCTAACTTCAACATCAATGCCTTAGCAAATGCAGTTGCTAGGATGTCGCCGCTTAGGGATAGATTTACTGTTGAAATTTTGTAGAAGCCTTGTATACCTGATAACATAACTAATCTACGCATGTTTTCGATGATCAACAGGTACTGCACTTCATGGACAACGTTGATGTCTTCAAGGACACAACAACTGATGAAGATAAGCACGAGAAGTCTCTGCAAGCTGCAACTAATGAAAAGAAAGGAAATCTCATTCCCAAGGGTGTGGTATCTCTCGATGAGCTTTATGACTTGTAGAACCACTTCCAAGCATCAAGAAATAGAAAAACCCATAGTTCTACCATAATGTATGAACAGATCAACCCGGGAATAGATCACTATCCAAAGTTCCTCAGTCTCAGTACGTGTTGCACATCGCAGGAGCGGGAAGTTTTTATCCGCTTGTTCAAACAGTACCTGGATGTGTTCGCATGGACATATGATGATCTGAAAACATACGACATGCAAATAATCCAACACGTGATTCAAATCAAAGAAGGGGTCAAGTCATTGCAACAGAAACTAAGGAAAGTACATCTATCACTTGAACCCCTTATACAGAAAGAACTGACTAAGTTGTTGGATGCTCGGAACATTTCCAAAGTTCTTAATTTTACATGGGTTTCTAATTCAAGTCATATACATAAGAAATCCAGGGAGATCCGCTTATGCATTGATTTACGAAACTTGAATCGCACCCCAGAAAACAGAGAAAAAAAAAAAAAAAACGTACTGTCAATGGAACCTATGTTACACGTAGTATCTGGAGTAGGAATGTTGTCTTTGCTCAATGGTCTTTCGAGATAGAACCAGGTTCTGGTAGTGGAACCTGATAGTTTGACATTTTTCAGGAGAATCTTGGCCCACACACGTGTTTGCAATCACTTGACAGGAGGGTTGACAACCTTCCTGTCAATGGCCAAGATCTCAAACACTAATTTCAGTAAGTCGAGGTCACGCCTTGTGCCATGTACATAGTTTGTTTACTGCTTGTTTTCTTTTCACTTTTCTTTACTATTTTTGTTTCGTTTTATTTTGTTTTCTGGGTATCATGTTATTTTTTGTTTTTTCAATAAGTGTTTCCCTCTACTGAACTATGGCTTTTGAATGAGTATGTGGTTGGGATCCAAGGAGTCTTATGACACTGCAACACTTGGCTAGTTCTGCGTTCATCTTCTCTATGCTTGGTTATAACCTTCGACCCATGAAGTCGTGACGAAAAACATGAGCCATCTGTAAGGGAAGCTTTGGTCCAACTATGAACCTGTGTCCACACTGGGAATCCCCATGCCTGTACTCAGCCTTCTGCTCTGTGTGTTCAAGCTCATCCAACTAGCAGAAAAGAAGAAGGAGAAAATCTAAACAAGCAAACCTATGTCAGAGGTTTTATATGCTTTTCTGAAGGAACAACATCTTCTGCTCTCAATAAGTTGGAATCCCTCTTCTGCCCCAAAAACAAATAAGTGCCTATGTACAATCCTCTTTTAAAAACACAAAGGTGAAAGAAGAGAAAGGCTTCCTGCATAGAGAGGTGAAGCATGCAACTCCACCGAGGTATTGACCAGGCTCGCTGGCAGTGGAGAAATGTGTGTGTTCCTATGTGACTCCATCGGGGTAATGTCCAAGCCTGCTGGCAGTGGAGCAACACCAAAGATGAAAACCTATACTATGCAAATTTTTAACTTGCGAGCCAAACTACCCTTCCCAATTTTGAAACATTGTGATCAAACTTAAATTTGTTTTTTTGTTTGACTGAGTTGTAAAAAGGTGAATGATGTATATCCATGGGGTAAGTGGGGAAGCCGAAGTAACCCACACAGCAATTCAATACTCCCTGATAGACCAAGGCCCTGTGTTGTCAATGGACCAAAACAGAGAAGTTGGTATTCATTAGTGTGTCACTAAGTGTTGTAGCAGCTACAACACCCTCCAGAATTTTGGCCTGCATCCAATTTTGGATCCTTCCTTGGTTTTTTCCTTGATGTTTGCAAGCACTCAGGCTCATCCCATGAGCTCGTGTCAAGTCTTTGCACCCTCCTTGCTTGACCATTCACTGGGCATCTTTTAGCATGTTGGTCACAATGTCATGCTTGTGGTCATGTTCTCGCTATGTTGAAGATATGTCTTTGTGTGTACAAGTTGTATTCGTTATGTAAGCATATGTTGCACTCACACACAAAGTTGTATGAAATGTCGCGCAAGTGTCGTCGTGGTCATTCAACGATCTATCTCAAATGTCGCACTTGTCACTTGCACTCGTTGGTCAGTCACACTGAGCGTATGTTGCATTGTTGGTTCAAGGTGTCTTGTCAAGTCATGTTGAGTGTGTGTTCGCAAGGTCATGCATGCACGAGTTCATTCACTCACACACTTAGTCATTTCGCTGAAGATTTGTCGACTGGACCACCCTCCAATAGTTGGACCTCCTCTAAGCTGCATTGCGTAGTCTCACCCCTCAGTGATCAAGTACTGCTACTCAAAATTGCACATAACTTGAGGCTACCTCCCAAGAAGTCTGTACTGTGCAATCCTGGAATCAACCCGATTGACTATCACCCAGAACAGCGAAGAAGTTTCCCAAGAAGCCAGCTCAATCTGTGTTGCCCGCAAACCCATCTATCAAGCTTCCCATTAGTCAACTGGAGGGTTTGACCGGGCATTGACCCCATGCTTCACTCCTCCAAAAAATTGTGCAGAAGCTATCAGCATGCTCGCCTCCACTAACTAAAGAAATTTCACATACATGAGGGACAGGAACCTACTAGCTGTCACTGCATTGTCTCTGAAAATTGTGCATTTCTGTCAACCAATCCTCCTGTTAGCCAGCCTGCTGCTCCTCCTAAAAATTGTGCAGTTTTCTTGGACTATCCTCCCACTGCCCTACACCTCGCTCAGTCGTAAAACTACGCAGACATGTCCTGCATGCCTTCCTCCCAGTTCTACGTAGTTTTGGCCAGCAAGTTCCCACAGCCCGCTACTAGCCTCCCCGGAGAATCTACACAGTTTTCATTGCCAGTGTCCTCCTTGCTGCCTGCACTGCCTCCCTGAAAAAATTATGCAGTTCTGCCTCCCAGCTGAGCCAAATCCCACAGAATGTCACTATTGTTCCTGACCACTCATCCCAGCCTCCCAGTGACCTCTACGCAATTTTCCTTGATAGTGCCCTGAAGCCTGCATCCCGGCCTAAAATGTGCTCTACGCAGTTTTAGAGTTTTGTCCTCTCTCTCGGTCACTTACACCCGAAAATGAAAGATGATGCATCATGGTAGACTAGGAGGTTTCTTGATTTGATTTCATCTCATCATGAGTGATTGCAGATATAGGTACATGGATGAGATATGGTTCGATGTCGAATGGGATGAACGAGGAGTGCATGTTAGGAGACTTATTCATGAACGGATGAATACATGAAGCATGCCAAGTACCAGTGAAGGGGATACATGCACGTGCAACATCAAGCAAACACCAAGACCATCGAAGACTCTGCACACCTTGTCATGCGGAGGTGAAGCTATGACACAGCAAGAGCACACTCATCACTTAGCAGCACTCCAATTCGACATTAACACCACCATCAGCATGAATATACCAACACTGTCATGTCAAGTCATGTCATGAGTCATCTTGGCCACATCACTATTGTGGGCCATACTATTGTAATCAATGTAATGTAATGTGGAATTCCAAGAGGCCCACATGTAAATTTGAAGAGTCATGTAAGTCAAACAGTCATCAGGGAAGTCGAACAGTCACAAGGGTCAGTTACACCCTTGGCTATATATACCCCTCATTTGTGCATGCAAAATTCTTTTCACCTTGGCTCCTCCCACATAGCCTTGAGAGTCTGTAGTATTTTCTTTCAAGAGTGACCAATGGCTCAAACACCCCGCTATCAAGGTTAGTGATGTAATGGTGTACCAATGTGTCTTGGAACGTTCGCTTAATTCAGAACCCTGTTAACAGGCTAGCATGTTTTCACACATGTATTGTATTGTTTGTAAGACTGTTATTTGGACGCTTGTAATGCATGTTGCTTTAACCTGTATTAAGACAGTTGAACTATTTCGGTTGTTTTAGTACATATGCTATTGGAAATGTGTTGTATCAGTTGTTAATGTTGTCTCACTTGCGTGGACTATTCCATCGGACACTCGATAGACTTATTCTCGTAATCTTTTTATAACGACCGTCACACTCGTGTGGACTATTTTGTTGGGTGTTGTACGTGTTATATACTCACCTTGTGTTTGTGACTGCCACATCCGTGTGGACTACTCCACCGAAAGCTATGCATGTCCTGATGTGTTGTGTGTCTCTAACCGAGTTGGGACTACTCCCTTTCGACTTGAGACTCACTTTCACCCTCTCCCTCTGCAGTGACAGAACCTTGACACAAACAACACTAAGCACTCACCAGGCACGCGAAACTTGTTGTTCGAAGACAAAGTAAAGCACTCTCATGTGCTAACGAGCAAGAGCTAAGGAAAATATTTAAGATAATGGCAATCTGACCATCATACCGGATGGGACTCCTACACCAAATGGTGTGAGGTCTAGTTGGGACTTCATACCGGGGAGATCCCTTGAATGTTGGCAAGTTCATCACTGTCAACAGAAGAGTGAGGTCAAGGCTCAAAGAATTCTATTTGAATCTCTCAAGGACCACTTAATCCCATTTGTTTCAAAATTGGCTACATCAAAGGAAGTCTATGAAACTCTTATTAATTTGTACTCAATCAACAACATTGGCCAAAATATTTCTTTAAGGAATCAAATTTGTGATATTAATATTGAAAAACTTAGTGTACATTAGGCTTGATTCCTCTTCTTGATAATTACTTGTGGATTTTTAATGTCTTCTTATTACTTTCTTCAGTTTTCTTCATCAAGAAATTATACAAATGTTCAATCTTTCAAAAAAAACAAAGTGACAAGAGACACCAAAATCAGGCTCCAAGCTAGGGAAAAGTCCTATAAGGGGGGAAATCCAAAATTCCTTCTCTTATAGAATTAGATCAAAATGAGATATCCAAGACCAAGACCAAGACCAAGAAATATTATGCCAGAAATATTCAAAATCAGATTCTCCTTCAAGTCGCCTCCAATAGTCAAAGTCAATGCAGGTCATACCTAGTCCAATTCTAGTCATCCTATAATTTTGGTCTTGCAATAGCACATGAACTTCAACCTGTTCACCAAATTTTGTCCTCACACATGTGAGGTTTCATCATAAAATATTTAGGCAACAAAATCTTGGATATTCTTTAAATTTCTCTCTCCTTTTACTCATCCTTCTCTTCTCCTTTTCTAGGTTCAAATATGCTCCTTGTTACCTGATTGAATGTAATCCAAAGTAGGTCGAACTTCCCTCTTATATACAGTTTTCCAGGGGGTTGAAGAGGTGTCTCTTGGAGGACTAGGCTAACTTGTTCCAAGGAGAACCGACTTGAAGATTTAGTGGACTTACGACACAACATAAAATTCAAATTTTATTTCCTTACAATTTTCCAAATGGGATATGACTCAAGCACATTTTCCTTTGACTCAAGATAAAACTTTAAAAAATAAAAACAAAAAAATTACTCTTTTCACTCTATAAGCATGAAGAACATGCTTTAAAAAAAAAAAAAAAAAATGAATATAATAAATAATGATAGATTTATATCACATTATGAAGACCGACTCTAATTACAACTTCAACAATTAAGATGTCAAAGTATGAACTTGTGGCCTCCTACTTCATGAAGATATCTCACTTAAGAGGTCAGCACCAAAGCATTGGTGAAGTCATTTCTGAATTTGAATTGATCACTACAAAATTCAATGGACTACTAATATATGGGATGCATTTGTCCCTAGGATGTGTGCTAGAAAGGGTACTCCAAGCGTTGAAGAATTGTGGATCACTTGCACTCAAGAGGAATCTAGGCTTATAGCTAAAGGAAAGATCGAGAGTCCTAATGAAGAAGAATCGAAAGCTCTTAATGCAAAATCTAGAAGGAATAATGGAAAGAAGAAATTTGACTCTTAAAATAAAATGCAAGTAGAGTACCTAATTCACAAGCAAAGAAAGACTTGTCAAAAGTCCAATGTTTTGGATGCTGCAAATTTGGACATTATAGAATTAAATGTTCTAAAGCATCAAATGATAAGAAAAGGAAGGACAATGATGATGATGATGATGATGAGCATCCTCATTAGAAGAAATACAATAATGATTCTTCAAAATATTTACTAGCTCGTGATAAGGACTAATTTTACTAGAATTACAGCAAGTAGGCTAAAGAAAGAGGGAGTTGAATGGGACCCTCACATAAAATGCAAATTCGTATAGATTCCTTCTTAGAATTGTTTAGTAAACCCTTGAAATCTAGAATTCTTGATAATAAATCTCTAGGGTTTGTGAATAAAACCATAGAGTTAGACCTAGTTTAATATTTCCGCTGAAAGAAGTAACCCTAGCTCGTGAAATGAAGGAATGGTGTCATAAGGACCTAGTTGCAAGAAGGATTAGATCAAGAGGGAATGACATTTTTCTTTTCTCAAAAGTATTTTATATCTTTCTTCCTTGATTATTGTTAGTGTTGTCTTTACTAGTAATTAGTCATTTGTCTTTGTATTCTTGGTGTGGTTATAATTTTGCTTCCTTGACCTCCTAGTGAGGATTTTAAGTACCTGTCGAAGATGCTCTGGGAGGAGATGAGAGAAAATGAAGAACGAAGCAAAGCTAGTAAAAAAAATACTTGTGTTGAGGAATATTGTACTAGATGAAATATGGACTCGAAGTAAAATTGGTGTCTTGATCTAGGCTGACTAGAAGTGAGTAAGATGTAATGGATAGAAGTACAAAGCAAAGGATTATCTCAGTAAGAGGGGGAAGATCATAAATTCGGGTACACTAATATTAAAAATTTATTTATGATCTGTATTGAAAATTACATCAATTAGATGTAGAGATCGTCTTCCTCAATGAAAGAAGAAGTGTACATATGAGCTACCTCAAGCTTGTGAGGTACATGAAGAAGCCTTATACTTGCAAGTAGAAAGAAGACTTTGTACAGGCTCCTCAGATTTGATAAACCTGGATTGGTGAATCAAGGTTGATTCTATATGATTTGTTTTGTTGACGAAAGTAGAAGAGCTCGTTGTTTTAGAGGAAGAAATCAAGACTTCCATGGGAACCTTGTTTTTAACTTTAGAGGGAGTTGACCTTTGAGTATGTGATGATGGACTATCATTCATAGTTGATATCCTGAAAGATAACAGAGGCAGAGGGAGAAGCCTATGTTACTACAAAAGGATATGTATTAGTCTAAGAGGGAGCACCCAATCTGGGTGACCAAAAATCATTTGTGATCTAGTGAAGGGAGAATATCAAATTTTGGTTTAGCTTATATATGTTGCTAAACTTGTGTTGTAGTACCAGCATGGTACAGTTGGTCATGCATAATTTGAGAAGTACAACTGTAGATTTAGCAAAGAGTGTTGAAGAAAAAAATAATTCATCAAGATGTTTCTCCAGTTTGGACTCTGTTACAATTTTTGGATAAGCATGAAGCAGTCATTTGTTGTAGGCTGTAGCTGGATTGGAAAGTTGAGAAGCAGTATAATTTCAAAGGTTACTTGTAGGATTATCTTGATCAATTGTTGGTGATGACCATGATGACAGGTCAAAGGACATTGGGGATCAAGTACTACCTCATTCGAAACATGGTGTTGAAGGGGTCTAGGAAGCTCCAGTACATCTCCAATAATGAGCAGATAATTGATATTCTTACAATGCCTCTTTCTAGAGGGAAGTTTGCGTACTTCCAGGACAAGTTTAGGCTTGTGGAGATTTCCTCTCTTATTGAAGGAAAGTTGATGAGATACCATTACAAATGGACATTATCATAGTGCCTTCATGACCTTGGTGTGAAAATGGTCTGATATTCTCCCTATGTCATTATGACCTTGGTTGGAGATTGGTTTGACAGACTAGATAGCATCATGCATTAACATTCTTCATGTGTCTTTATGATCTTGGTTGAAGAATGGTTAGACAAACTAACATTCTTCCTATGTCACTTTGACTTTGGTTGGAGAATGGTCTAATTAAAGAAATTATCCCTGTGTCACTTTGACCTTGGTTTGAACAATGTTTTGGCAGAGGATGTTCTCCTTGTGTCGGTTAGACCTTGGTTGGAGAATAGTCCTAGAGGTTGCTTGGATCTCTTTCTAGAGTGAGAAAGAGCCTCTGAGCATCATGCTCGTGTAACTTTCTAGAGTGAGCTTATTTATCATTGATGAGGTCTCTATTATTTCACCTAGACTATATATATAGTTGTTTGATGGTGAACCATTACTATGTTGATGTTGGTGATTATGATATTGATGATGATGCTTATCTTAATCTTGATCTTTCCTTAGAGAATTTATCAACTTGAGATCATCTTGATAGTCATTACACCGAGAAGCGCTCTACAGCTCAATATGGGGTAGATGTGTGAGCGTTAGATGTTAGATGTTAGATGTGAGATATTTTTCAAATTCAATTTTTTTATAATTATTTTTTATAATAAATTACGAACATTTTTTTAGACAAAAAAAAAATATAATATACATATCACATTAAATATATAACATATAAATAGTATTTATAAATTAACATCAATTTTACCATATAAATTAAAATAATGGTTCAATAACCATCTTTAAATTTAATTAAGAAGGGGATAAACATTTAATATTTACAATAAAACAAGATTTTTAATCATGAATATTTACCAGGGATATTATTAACTTCTAAATAGTTTTTTTTACAATAACATGGGCCACCCAGAAGAGAAAGATAGAGAGAGGCACGGAGAAAGGGAGAGGAGGGAAGAAAATCATACTACCATGGGTTAAAACCATGGTTTATCAATACCATGGGGCATCTAGGCTTTTGATTATTATGTTATGGATCTAGGCTTTTAATTATTATGTTACAATACCATGGGCCAATACCATGGTTTATCAATACCACATGCCCAAAAACCATAACTTATTTCAAAAATCAAAATACTTTACAAATACTTTATTTTAATTTAATTTTATAACATTTTTTAATTAAATCTAAAAGAAAAAAGGTTATAATTATTTTTGAGGTATATCTAAACCCTCCATCCTCACGACTACTAAAACTATTCCCATAGAAATTAAATAAGGTTTTAATAAATAAAAATGAGAACACTTTTATATATACATATGTGAAATTTATATAATATAAATAATATTATAAAGAACTAGGATAGATGCATCTTGACCAAGAATCCAAGCAAAGAGAGAAAGAAAAGCGACTAAAAATGATAGAGGAAAGATAGTGCATGATTCTTTTAAGTTTTTTATTCCTATATTTTCTTTGACATGATTGATCCAAAATATAGGTTTAATATTTTACAACAATTATGTTTTTTTCTTCTTCTTTTTTTAATTTAGATACTTTCCTAAATACAATACAATAAGATCATACTTAAGAGAGACAGTGAAATGGAGGGGAAAAAGAGGGGGAGAGAGACATAGAGGTGGGAGAGACAGGGAGAGAGAGAAAGGAAGAGAGAGAGGATGGGGGCGAGAGGAGGAGAGAGGGAGGGGGAAAGAGATAGATTTGGAGGGGGAAAGATAGGGAGGGAAGAAAAAATACATTGATAGATAGAGGTGGGGAGAGAGAGGGAGTGGCAAGGGAGAGATGAAGATGGAATGAGGGAGAGAGGAGACGAGGGAAGGGAGAGAAAATGAGTGGATATAGAAAGGGAAAGAAGGGGAAGAGAGAGACGAGGAAACATAGATATGGAGGGGGGAGAGAGGGGGAGAGCAAGAAGGAGAGAGGGAGGGAGATAGTGACAGAGTTGGAGGGCAGAGAGAGAGAGAGAGAGAGATGGGGGCTGATATAGAGAGATAAATAAGGAGATATGTAGGGATGTATAGATATATATGGCATGGGGAGAGAGGGAAGAAGAGAAAGATAGAGAAAGGGAGGGAGAGGTGAATAGAGAGAGAAGGAGAGAGTGAGGGAGATAGACACAGAATTGCAGGTGGAGAGAAAGGGAAGACACTCTCTCTCCATAGCTATCTATATCTCCCTCTCCCTCCCTCCCTTTTCCCCTCCCTCTCTCTCTCTTCCCCTTCTCTCTCTCTAACACTTCTCTCTCCATATCTATATCTCTTCCTCCCTTCCTATCTTTGCCTCTCTCTTTTTCCCTCTCCTCCCCCTACCCTTCATCTATATCTCTATCTTCCCTTGCCTCTCCTTCTCACCTCCAAAACATACACACTCTCTCTTAGTGTGAGCACATAAAAATTATTCATGACTTGAATTGACTTGTGTTACGGTAATTCAACCATAAATACAATACTTTAATTCATCCTAAATAAATGTTCACTTACTCGAAATATTTTCTTACTGAAACTGTAAACTATCTATAATTGGCTACATTCTTATTATTCCCATTTTCCTTCATTTAACATTGTTAATCAATTTGCATTCAAACGCGGTAATATAAAATAACTAATGGTGTGATAATAAGAACAATAGAAGAAAATATTTTCATATTGATCACAGTGAAGATTGTTTGTAATTGACTATATTCTTATTATTCATATTTTCTATCATTCAACATTGTTACATTGTCACTTTCTACTCAAAAAATGTATTTCATCATTTTTCATCATTCAAGTTACTAACAGTCCCTTTCATCTCAACAAACTGAGGTAACTATAACCAAAGTTAAAATTAAATTGACCATATTAATATTAGACATATTTAGCATATTTAAAATGATCAAAATAATTAGATGTTCAAACAAAATTGTATGACTGCACACGATTGAAACCAACCTAGATCCATCTTAACCCTGGATCTATCAATCACCGAGAGGGACCAAATATCTTGAGGTGCAAAACTTTCTTCAAGTTTTGCACTCAAAAAAGAGGCTTGTACCTTGAGAGATTTGATCCCTCTCAACGCTTGATGGATCCAGCGTTAAGATGGATTTAGGTTTCTTACGAATACATCCCTAGATAAGAGGGAGTGTTAAAGTTTGTAGCTATGGTCAGTCTTCATAATATATTTTTGATATTTTTGTAGGTTCTTCAACTTCAACAAAATATATATATATCAAAAAGACAATTTAATTTTTTTAATATTTGTTTTGGCACCTCAAGTGTTCAAGTCAGCCCAGTACCCTTCAAGTCATCTCAACTACTCTTGGCAACCATTCGATCCATGGTTCACTATATATTGAATTCATTTGTCCTCCTCTCAAAACATAATTCAATCTGATCATCAAGCATATCATCTCTAGCCATACGAAGGAATTCAAGGAGCTCATTGAAGATAGAGAAGACAAGTCAAGGTTCGATTTTATCTATGGCATATCTCTTGAAAGAGAAAAGCTTATATGTGGTCTATCTCTGTGCTAAGAAGGCCAAAGTTATTGTGCTTCATAACTGTGAAAGAGGGTCGAAGGTCTGAACTATATTTCTATACAAGGAGGATGAAACATCATTGTACAACCAGGTCGAAACTCTCTATGGAAATAGGTCGAGGACCTATGAACTATCTCTGTTGAAGGAGGCCAAGACTTTGTGGAGAATGATCAAGCTTCTAAGATTTATCCCTATGTAAAAAGGGTTGTGTCTCTTGTGATACTTCTCTGTGGAAGAGAAGTTGAAGTTCTTGTTTCTCTTTTGGTTGCCATCAGGTTGAAGAGGACTAACTTGGACACTTGGTGGATGCTCTTGTTGGTCATTTTTTCCATAGCAGTATCTCATGTTGAATTTGATTCTTTAAGGAAATAATTGTTGGGTTTTTACCCCAAGTGGGTTTTCCCAGGGTAAACATTATGTTGGTTATGTGCATTGTGATATCTACTTTTACTTATTCTTGTATGGTTGAATTTCTGAAGTATAATTGCTTGACGAATAAGTTGTACATGGTAAAATAAGACATATAATCATTATAAGTAATTATCAATGTTCTTAAATAAGTTTTAGTATTTACTGCATTTGAAAAAACAATAGAAATGACCCAAAAAAGATCAACCTAGTTGGAGTTTCGTGAATCAATCATAGCCCCTATTCAAAATGGAAGCGAATATCGATATCAAGTCGTACCACCAGAAGATCGATGCTCTAAAGCTAAATCACTAGTTGCAACAATTGGAATTGTATTTCAGTGTCCATCAAATTGAAGAACAAAAGATTCCATTTGTGTGGTTGAAATTAGATGCCCTGACTTGGTGGGAAAGCCACACAGAGACCCTGATGTTGGAGGAAGAGCATCCAGTGGCTAAGTCAGAGGGCTTTAAACCCTCATTAAGTCACAATTTTACCATATTGAGTATGTAGAGAACCAGTGGATATGGTGGCACTACTTCAGGCAAAATCAATGGCAAAGCGTGTAGTAGTACATCATATAGTTCAAAAAGATTGCAATAATGTTGGGTATCTCCCCAAAGGACCTAAATGTACTCAAATATTTGGGAGGTCTACACCATCGTATGTGGGAGGAGGTGATGTCATTTAAGCCTCGATCAATGGACAAGTCTTGTGTATAGGCACAGTACCTGGAAAACATAGGATTGAAGACAGGGCAATCAAATGGATCAAAGCAAAAGGAGCAACAGAACAATTCTAAGGAGGGGAAGAAGAAGAAGAAAGGGAGAAAAAATAAAAATATGGCAGCCACAACACATCAATGTAAAGATTCCAACAACCACTACAACATTAATGGCCATACAGAGGAGAAGTGTTGGAAGTTGCATCCATGGGTAAACCTAAAGAAAAAAAAGAAAGACATTAAGAAGAAGAATCTCATGGCCATTGATTCAAGTAACCAAGTTGAAAGCAACACAAACGTGGATGAGAAGATCTTTTGTACATCAGTGTAGAAGGAGGTGAAGCTAAGTAGCCTTCGGCAACAAGAAGAGAAAGAAATGACCAAACTCTTCCATATAACGATATAGTTCAAGAAGACAAAGATTGATACTATGTTTGACTCAAGATCGCAGGAGAATTTCATTGCAACACAGAGTTGGTCAAGAAGTTGGCATTGGAAGTTCGTGATCATCTAAACCCATATCCATCGGGATGGGTTAAAAAGGATGTGGATATGAAGGTAAAAAAACAGTGCAAATTAGATTTGTCATCAGTGTTGATTTTACTGATGAAGTAGAACTAGATGTGGTTCCTCTTGATGTACGTGGAGTCGTGTTTGAGAGTCCCTACATGTGCATGAAAGATGAAATATTCATGCAAAGATCCAACCATTACTGACTCATCAAGGATGGAAAATCGTTCACCATCAACGAGCACAAAGGCAAGTCAAAAATATCACTTGGTAAGTGCCAACAAAGCCAACAAATTAATCAATTCCAACAAGAAGTATGTTTTATTGTTTTTAAGAGAAAATTGGTATATAGAAGAGTCAGTAAAAGGCAAGGCATCCCTTGACGAGTGTACTAAGAAACAGAAACAACAACTTGAAGAGTTTTTATAGGCATATAGGGATGTCTTCCAAGAGCCTAAAGGGTTACCATCTAAGAGGGAAGTGGAGCACGAGATCCAAATATTTTCAGACTCCTTGTTGCCAAACATTGGGTTGTACAGGGAGCCTATTATAAAAGCAAGTGAGGTGAAGAAACAGTTGAAGGAGCCATTGGAACAAGGTGCCATTCGATTGATTACATCACCATGTGAGTCACCCATCATCATTGTGCCAACGAAGGATATGACTTAGAGGATGTGTATAGATTACAGGGTGTTGAACAATATCATGCTCAAGAATAGGTATCCCCTGCCTAGGATAGATGATCTGCTAGATTAGTTATAGCAAGCAAAATACTTCACCAAGTTGGACTTAAATTTGGATATCACCAATTCGAATCAGAGAAGAAGATACCTAGAAGATTGCTTTCAAAACCAGGCAAGGTTTGTATGAGTGGTTAGTCATGCCATTTGGCCTATATAATGCACCAGCTACGTTTATGAGATTGATGAATGATGTATTGCGCCCTTTTATAGATTCATTTGTTATTGTCTATTTATATGATATACTAGTATATAGTGTTGTTATCACAAAATCAGACCCCGACAGACTGCTGATCAGGTAGACCTTGTGTAACTTTTTCAAACCAACTTTTGGTTGAGGCTTAGCCTCCCCAACCTAAGAGGACTCTCTCACAAGATTAAAGATTTGGATAATGAATAAGATGGCTAACTCTATGAAACAAAAGAACAAGTGTAAGAGGTTGAAACACAACTAGAAAGTATCCATTGGGCTTATGGAGTCAAATATGCTTCAATATTGACAATAACGTTAGCTTTACAGAGAAGTCAAGGCATAAGAATTCAACATATGGAGAATATATCAGAAATGCATAGGACCACACAGTTTATAAATGTGTAAAGGAAGTTAGAGCACTATCAGTGATTTATAAGTAATCACACATTCATACCGCTGTAGATAAAGAGAGAAGAACAACACAAGGCATTATGAACATTGAATCCCTTCTGATTCCTGGGAATCAAAGCCAAACAATGTATTACTAGAAACAAAGTATTACACCAAAGCACAATAAGAGAGTTTCTCTGAAAAATATTCAACCTTTAATACATTAGTTCTTCCCACATATATAGAATTCATGTAGATTCCTTCCTCCAGCATGAGGGGAATTCGAATTCGTCCTAATTTGACACCTATTGACACTTAAAACTAACTATTTAATACAAAAGACAGCTAACTAGCAGTCCTAGAGACCTAATACAACTAGGAGTGTAACTCCTTATTATGATTATAACAACCTTATCTAAACATTTAAAGACTTCTTTGACACCTATAACTCCATGAATTCAAATTTGGTGGTGCTCATAACCCTCTAGCTAGCCCTTGATGACTCATCCTTTTGTTGTTCCTAGAAACTAGGAGACTGTTCCTTGCTTTGTTCTAGCTGAAAAATAGATCTTGGGACAGAGCTCATATCTTCTCATAAAAAATGTATTTGGAAAAAATGAAGGAGGCTTTTGTGAACCAATCCATGCTGAACAACAACTCTCTTGGTTTTTTGAAACATCTTTCCTACTGCCTAGAATGAGTCTTTGAAAAACAGGTGTAAAAATATGCTTGTGACGAATTGCACCTACAGTAGTTTCGTAGCGCAAGTTTAACCATGAATTTCTCCCACCTCATAATGAATTTGAAGAAACTGAAAGAGGTTTTTGTAGTTCAGTATCTTAGGAAGAAAGGCCTCTTTCATTTTTCAAAATTGAGTTCTCAGCTGCTCAGGGATCTCCTTGGAAGTTGACTGCTAGAAACAAGGAGACAGAGTTCCTCCTTTTTAGAGTCTCATCCTTATGCTTGTCTTCAAATCCTTCTGCTGACCATGTTGTCTCTTTTAATCACATACATGCATTAAATTAACCATATACCCTGCTCAAATACTTGTGCTAAGACGAATAACTCCTTTAATGCTGCTTGATGTCTCATGAACAATACTAGCTATGAAATAATGACCATTTTCATAACATAGAGTTTGGAGTTCATGGATGTCCTCCCCTCACTTGATTTTCCCTTGCTTGATTTTCAAAACCTGTTAGTAATCCTTTGCAGTAGCCCATCTTCAAGAAGGGTTCCTTTTTCTTCTCAAAATTGGCCCACAAAATCATGATGTGCAGCTACAGCAGTTTCGTAGCGCACATAATGTATTTTTGTGAGTTTGCGCTACGAAAACTCCTAGTTGATTTCGTAGTGCATGTAATTTTTGAAACAACCTTAACACATGACACTTTGAACAAATGTGGGACCAGTGGTGGGTAAAACAAGATTGTTGACCATATTTAACAAAGGGAACAAGACTTTATCCTTAAAAGAAACAATGAGAATGACCAAGACCAATTCTTCCTTACCTTACCCTTTTTCTTTGAAATCTTTTCAGTGATAACAAGTGCTACCTAGGAGAAGCACATATCACATTTCACATAGGTTCCAGAGACATTAAATAAGCACTAGCTACTAGAAAATCTCAAGAAGTGTGAGTTTTCACAGCATTGTTTGGTGTATCTGGGGTATGTGATAGGTGGAGAAGAATTGAATATAGATCCTGCCAAGATGGAGGCCATCATGAAATAGTTGGTGCCTACTAATGTTTTTGAGGTTAGGAGCTTCATTGGGGCAGCACCGTACCTAAGGAAATTCATATCCTTGTTTTTAGTGGTAGCAGTGCCACTCCATGCCATAACAGCAAGTGGCAAGAGTTTCTAGTGAAGAAAGGGTCAGTGGAGGGCCTTTGAGGAGCTAAAGAAGAATACCATTCAAACACCAGTTATGGCATTACCCAATTTGTTGTAGCAACATAGTTACTGATCAAACGGGAACTATTACTTCAAAACATGTATTCTAGCCCAAAAACCCAAAAAAAATGAAAAAAAAAACAACCCAAAAACGAAAATTGTGTATGCCAGAATGATTTCTTTTTTTAGAGTAATTTTTCAACATTTTTTTTAAATGGAAGTAAGAAACCTTTTTTTTTGCAAAATGGATGAAAAAACGCCCTCAAAAAAATAAGTGTTGATGTTGGAACAAAACAAAAAAAATCAGGTTACAATTTTTACATTTTTTAGTAATGGAATTAAAGATAAAATATCAAGACTTTGAAAAACTGTAAAATTCCAATAATTCTCGAACATGATGTTAAAGATAAAATATCATGTCTTAAATCCTGATAATTCCAACAATTTCCATCCATGTTGTTAAAAATAAATATATCTTGACTCTAAAAAACCCTGAAATTGTAATTGTTTTCAACCATAACATTAAAGATAAAATATCATGACTTAGAAAAACATTAAAATCTTGACAAATTTTCAACCATGCAATTAAAACCAAAGATTATCACTACAAAAAAATATTAGGTTTTCAAAATATTTCAAACATGACATTATGCAAAATTTTTATGACTAAAAAGTACTTAAAAATGAACACTTTAATGAAAGAGTAATTTATTATACCAAGAGTAATTTATTTTTTAAATGCTAAATATATAGCAATTTTAAAATCTTAGCCTAAGACAACTTGATACATTGCAACAAAAAATTAAAAATCAACCATCAAATTGACACGCAGTGTAGGTGAACTCAACCCATTGTAATAAAAACTTAAAAACCAACCATGAAATTAACACATTGTGGGGACAAACTTGATTCATTATAACAAAAAAAAATTAAATCAACTTTCAAATTGCACATAACAGGATTGGGTTGCTAGACGAGCATCGACATGGATCCTGTAGAAAAACAAAATAATAAATAAAAATGAAAAATACAAAAAACAAATCAAATATTGAAAAAAAATAAAACAACAAAAACACAAAAAATTATTAAAAAATAATAAGAAGAATATATATATGATATATGAAAAAAAAAAAAGACGAGAAAATATAAAGATATAAAATAAATTTAACTGGTAAAATTAAAAATATCAAAAAATTCAAAAGGGAAAAAATTCAAAAATAGCACTAATTTACGAAAAATATTAAATTAACCAACACAAAACAATCCAAACAATTTATTTTAAGTTAAAATTAATTAAAACTATAAATTAAACAATTTATAAAAACAAAAAAAAAAAAAAAAAAACTATTTTAAAAAATAAATAAAACAAAACAAAAAAAAAAAAAAAAAAAAAAAAAAAAAAAAAAAAAGACAAAAAAAAACCTGCCCAGGAACTGGGCAGGGCCGCATTCCAGAATCAGCCCTAGCACCCCTGGCAAGGTTGGGCCATGGGGTGCCTCCCGTCCAACCGGCTGCCCAATCCCGCCTAGGGGTGGTTTTTTTTCGTTTTATTTTTATTTTTTTATAATTTAATTTATTTTTTTATTTTTTCATTCTTTATTTTTTGTTTTAATTTTTTCGGTTTTAATTTTAATGTTTCTTAATTTAAATTTTGTTTTTTTTGACTTTTGAAAAAAAGAAATTCATAGATGTTGGTCCTTTTTTTTATTTAGTTAATTTCTGAAATTTATTTTTATTATATTGTTTCTTTTTGAAATGTTTCTTTTTTTATTATTTATTGAATATTTTTATTTTTACACATTTAATTGTTGTTGTTTACATTTTTTTTTATTCTTTTGTCATATTTTTTATTTTAATTTTTTTATGTTTTATTACCAACATGAAAATCACCCACATTTAAAAAAATATATATTCACTTAATACATTAGAAAATTTAAAGTATAAAAAATAAGCCCTCTAAACAAAAAAGGGTATGTTGCATTAGCAGTTTTCAAAATCAAAATGAAAATCACCAACATTTAAAAAAAATGTTCATACTGGATACATAAAAAAAAAAATAAATAAATAAAGGTCAAAAAGAATCCCTCTAAAAAAATGTGTTGATGTTGCATCAACACTTTTCAAAATCAGCATGAAAATCACAAACATTTAAAAAAAAATGTTCATACTTGATACATATAAAATTTAAAGTGCCAAAAATATGCTCCAAAAAAAAAGTGTATTATGAACCACCACTTTTCAAAATTGGGTGAATTTTTTCTACCTCAAAAAACCAGGTACTAAGTAATTTTCTCGCTTGATTGGTAGTTATGTTTAGCCCTTTGGAGTGGAAACATATGTGAGTGGGTATGTTATGTGAACCAATCCATGTTGAACAACAACCTCTCTTGGTTTTTTGAAATATCTTTCCTACTGCCCAGAATGAGTCTTTGAAAACCAAGTGTAAAAATATGCTTGTGACAAATTGCACCTAGAGCAGTTTTGTAGCGCAAGTTTAACCATGAATTTCTCCCACCTCATAATGAACTTGAAGAAACTGAAAGAGGTTTTAGTAGTTCAGTATCTTAGGAAGAAAGGCCTCTTTCATTTTTCAAAATTGAGTTCTCAGCTACTCAGGGATCTCCTTGGAAGTTGACTGCTAGAAACAAGGAGACAGAGTTCCTCCTTTTTAGAGTTTCATCCTTATGCTTGTATTCGAATCCTTCTACTGACCATGTTGTCTCTTTTAATCACATACATGCATTAAATTAACCATAGGCCCTGCTCAAATACTTGTGCTAAGACGAATAACTACTTTAATGTTGCTTGATGTCTCATGAACAATACTAGCTATGAAATAATGACCATTGTCATAACATAGAGTTTGGAGTTCATAGATGTCCTCCCCTCACGTGATTTGCCCTTGCTTGATGTTCAAAACCTGTTAGTAATCCTTTGCAGCAGCCCATCTTCAAGAAGGGTTCATTTTTCTTCTCAAAATTGGCCCACAAAATCATGATGTGCAGCTACAGCAGTTTCGTAGCACACATAGTCTATTTTTGTGAGTTTGCGCTACGAAAACTCCTAGTTGATTTCGTAGTGCATGTAATTTTTGAAACAGCCTTAACACATGACACTTTGAACAAATGTGGGACCAATGGTGGGTAAAACAAGATTGTTGACCATATTTAACAAAGGGAACAAGACTCTATCCTGAAAAGAAACAGAGAATGGCCCAAGACCAATTCTTTCCTTACCTTACCTTTTCTTTGAAATCTTTTCAGTGATAACAGTGGCTCCACTTGGGATAGTGTGCCCTTGTGGTACACTAAGAACTCGTAGATCTAGTGCTTCATCCTCTTATGATAAACATAAATTTATTTGACAAGCATCCCCTTTAAGCTTCTTGGGCCTTCACCTCGGGCTTAAGCTTGATGATCACTGTTGGAGAAAGAAATCTACATCTACTGAAAAATGTTCAGTCAACCTTTAGCTTATTTGCATTTTCCTACCTACCTACTAGCTGCAATTTCCACTTTATTTCAAGCAACATGACATTTCCAATAAAGCCAATCAATTTTCCTTTCTGATATTGGAGGCTCTTGACTGCATTCGACCTCAAAATAACCATGGTAGTGAGATGACCAAATCAACTCATAATGTACCTGATCTTCATAAAGCAAATGAAAATGAAATACTGACGTGCAAAACTTTGCCATGTATTCATTTATAGGGTCAAAGAGAACATGGTTATTTTGATAATCATCATAACATTCTATCTCTTCAGACAACTAATCCTCAGCCACACAAAATTCCTTTGATGTGCTATCCAACTGCCTTTTTGCATGATTCCCATAGACAATGTAATTTTCCTCACTATTGTGATCATTCTTTGAAGTAATCTGCTGCAAGGAATTACAAAAATGAACAACCCTTTCCTCTGCCTAAGGGTTATAAAAAATTTCTTCCATCATTTCTTCTTGGTGTTTGTAATCATTTTCATACTCATTGTGATCAAAAGACTGGCAAGTTTGTTGCATCTTCTCATTCATATCAAAGGATTGAACATGGTTTTCATAAATAAACCCCTGTTGGCTTTCATGTTGCATTTGACTGCTAGAAACAAGGAGACAGAGTTCCTCCTTTTTAGAGTTTCATCCTTATGCTTGTCTTTGAATCCTTCTACTGACCATGTTGTCTCTTTTAATCACATACATGCATTAAATTAACCATAGTCCCTGCTCAAATACTTGTGCTAAGACGAATAACTCCTTTAATGCTGCTTGATGTCTCATGAACAATACTAGCTATGAAATAATGACCATTTTCATAACATAGAGTTTGGAGTTCATGGATGTCCTCCCCTCACGTGATTTGCCCTTGCTTGATGTTCAAAACCTGTTAGTAATCCTTTGCAGCAGCCCATCTTCAAGAAGGGTTCCTTTTTCTTCTCAAAATTGGCCCACAAAATCATGATGTGCAGCTACAGCAGTTTCGTAGCGCACATAGTGTATTTTTGTGAGTTTGCGCTACGAAAACTTCTAGTTGATTTCATAGTGCATGTAATTTTGAAACAGCCTTAACACATGACACTTTGAACAAATGTGGGACCAATGGTGGGTAAAACAAGATTGTTGACCATATTTAACAAAGGGAACAAGACTCTATCCTTAAAAGAAACAATGAGAATGATCAAGACCAATTCTTCCTTACCTTACCTTTTCTCTTTGAAATCTTTTCAGTGATAACAGTGGCTCCACTTGGGATAGTGTGCCCTTATGGTACACTAAGAACTCATAGGTCCAGTGCTTCATCCTCTTATGATAAACATAAATTTATTTGACAAGCATCCCCTTTAAGCTTCTTGGGCCTTCACCTCGGGCTTAAGCTTGATGATCACTGTTGGAGAAAGAAATATACATCTACTGAAAAATGCTTAGTCAACCTTGAGCTTATTTGCATTTTCCTACCTACCTACTAGCTGCAATTTCCACTTTAGTTCAAGCAACATGATATTTCCAATAAAGCCAATCAATTGTCCTTTCTGATATTGGAGGCTCTTGACTGCATTCGACCTCAAAATAACCATGGTAGTGAGATGACCAAATCAACTCATAATGTACCTGATCTTCATAAAGCAAATGAAAATGAAATACTGGCGTGCAAAACTTTGCCATGTATTCATTTATAGGGTCAAAGAGAACATGGTTATTCTGATAATCATCATAACATTCTATCTCTTCAGACAACTGATCCTCAGCCACACAAAATTCCTTTGATGTGCTATCCAACTGCCTTTCTGCATGATTCCCATAGACAATGTAATTTTCCTCACTATTGTGATCATTCTTTGATGTAATCTATTGCAAGGAATTACAAAAATGAACAACCCTTTCCTTTGCCTCAGGGGTACAAAAAAATTCTTCCATCATTTCTTCTTAGTGTTTGTAATTATTTTCATACTCATTGTGATCAAAAGACTGGCAAGTTTGCTCCATCTTCTCATTCATATGAGAGGATTGAACATGGTTTTCATAAATAAACCCCTGCTGGCTTTCATGTTGCATTTCATGGGATGTTATACTTTATTCTTGTTGTTTAAATGTATTGTTATGAAGAGCCTCTAAAATTTCTTCATCCATAAACTCATCATCATCATAACAATCCTCCAAATATTGAATAAAACTCGTAGAATGTTTACAACAATCTTTGACCAACAATGAGGGGTGACACTCTTTATACATGTCATAGAATACATCATGGAAATCAGCAAGAGAATATAATGAACCATTTTCCAAGCTTTTATACCAAGACCATGCTTTTCCTTCTAAAGTGGTCATAAAGCCATCCTCATGAAACAATCTTCAAGGAAGCGGGGAAGCATTAAGACTGCGTACATGCATAAGGAAACCTAAACCAAATGAAGAGCAGCATTGTCTTTCTTTTCATCTTTGAATATTGGAAGATCATCTAACCAATCAACCTTTGGCATAGGATTTGGAAAACCAGGGATATGAGACCGATTCATAGGGGCATACCTGGGATTCATTCTTGCAATGGAACTCATTTTGAAACTTCATCAAGCTACCGATCCTCTAGCAATGGAGTCACCTTCCAATTTGTTATGTGGAATCGCCAAGGTAGTTTTGCAGCCTCAAAAAGATGTCTGAGCTCCTGCTACCTTCAGAAGTTCAGCTTCTTGATTTCGAGAATGAATAGACTTCAAGCTCCCGGCAGACGCACCAAAATGTTATCACAAAATCAGACCCCGACAGGCTGCTAATCAGGTAGACCTTGTGTAACTCTTTCAAACCAACTTTTGGTTGAGGCTTAGCCTCCCCAACCTGAGAGGGCTCTCTCACAAGATTAAAGATTTGGATAATGAATAAGATGGCTAACTCTATGAAACAAAAGAACAAGTGTAAGAGGTTGAAACACAACTAGAAAGTATACATTGGGCTTATGAAGTCAAATATGCTTCAGTATTGACAATAACATTAGCTTTACATAGAAGTCAGGGCATAAGAATTCAATATATGGAGAATATATCAGAAATGCATAGGACCACACAGTTTATAAATGTGTAAAGGAAGTTAGAGCACTATTAGTGATTTCTAAGTAATCACACATTCATACCACTGTAGATAAAGAGAGAAGAACAAAACAAGACATTCTGAACATTGAATCCCTTCTTCTTCCTGAGAAGCAAAGCCAAGCACTGTATTACTAGAAACAAAGTATTACACCAAAGCACAATAAGAGAGTTTCTCTGAAAAATCTTCAACCTTTAATACATTAGTTCTTCTCCCATATATAGAATTCATGTAGATTCCTTCCTCCAGCATGAGGGGAATTCGAATTCGTCCTAATTTGACACCTATTGACACTTAAAACTAACTATTTAATACAAAAGACAGCTAACTAGCAGTCCTAGAGACCTAATACAACTAGGAGTGTAACTCCTTATTATGATTATAACAACCTTATATAAACATTTAAAGACTTCTTTGACACCTATAACTCCATGAATTCGAATTTGGTGGTGCTCATAACCCTCCAGTTGGCCCTTGATGACTCATCCTTTTGTTGTTCTTAGAAACTAGGAGACTGTTCCTTGCTCTGTTCCGGCTGAACAATAGGTCTTGGGACAGAGCTCATATCTTCTCATAAAAAATGTATTTGGAAAAACTGAAGGAGGCTTTTGTGAACCAATCCATGCTGAACAACAACCTCTCTTGGTTTTTTGAAACATCTTTCCTACTGCCCAGAATGAGTCTTTGAAAAACAGGTGTAAAAATATGCTTGTGACAAATTGCACCTACAGCAGTTTCATAGCGCAAGTTTAACCATGAGTTTCTCCCACCTCATAATGAATTTGAAGAAACTGAAAGATGTTTTTGTCGTTCAGTATCTTAGGAAGAAAGCCTCTTTCATTTTTCAAAATTGAGTTCTCAGCTGCTCAGGGATCGCCTTGGAAGTTGACTGCTAGAAACAAGGAGACAAAGTTCCTCCTTTTTAGAGTTTCATCCTTATGCTTGTCTTGGAATCCTTCTGCTGACCATGTTGTCTCTTTTAATCACATACATGCATTAAATTAACCATAGGCCCTGCTCAAATACTTGTGCTAAGACAAATAACTCCTTTAATGCTGCTTGATGTCTCATGAACAATACTAGCTATGAAATAATGACCATTTTCATAACATAGAGTTTGGAGTTCATGGATGTCCTCCCCTCACTTGATTTTCCCTTGCTTGATGTTCAAAACCTGTTAGTAATCCTTTGTAGCAGCGCATCTTCAAGAAGGGTTCCTTTTTCTTCTCAAAATTGGCCCACAAAATCATGATTTGCAACTACAGCGGTTTCGTAGCGCACATAGTGTATTTTTGTGAGTTTGCGCTACGAAAACTCCTAGTTGATTTCATAGTGCATGTAATTTTTGAAACAGCCTTAACACATGACACTTTGAACAAATGTGGGACCAATGGTGGGTAAAACAAGATTGTTGACCATATTTAACAAAAGGAACAAGACTCTATCCTTAAAAGAAACAATGAGAATGACCAAGACCAATTCTTCCTTACCTTACCCTTTTTCTTTGAAATCTTTTTAGTGATAACAAGTGCTACCTAGGAGAAGCACATATCACATTTCACATAGGTTCCAGAGTCATTAAATAAGCACTAGCTACTATTTGATTCTTCTTATTAGTTTGTTAACCCTTTTCGTCACGCAATTATCAATATATAGAAGACATTATAGATTTTTGGACACAAGGAACAAGATACACAAGAAATTAGGCTCCAAGCCAAGGTAAAACCCCCACCATGGGGGAAAACCCATCAATCCTTTCATTATAGAATCGAGAGAAATCCATGTCAAATACATATGCTTCAGTAACTAGTTTCTTTCACTACCAAGTCAGCCCTCCACTAAACAACATTTACTTTCATAATTTTGTCCATGGGTCTTTCCATAGGTTTGTCCATCAAATCCTTCATATATTGCCACAAGAGCTTAAATATTGTCACAAAGATGCACCATAGAAAGGCCCGAAGTTCATCACAAGTATGTTGGAAAATCATAAAGCCAAAAAGATTTTCTTAACTTTGATAATTACATGTGATATTTTAGTTATCTTCTTAGAGTTATTTAATTTCTTAATGTCTTCTTATCATCAAGAAACTTCCAAAATGAAACATGAAGATCAATGACACAAGATGTAGGCTCTCAGCCAGGGAAAAACCCCTCCTTGAGGGGAAAACCAAAAAACCTCTACTCTTCTTCAACAACCAAATCAAATGAGGTAATCAAGACCCTTTTCATCAAAAGAAAAACTTTCATCCATCCATCAAGTCAACCTTCCAATGTGATCTCTCAAACTTACAAGTATGTTCTTTAGAAATACGTTAACAAGGTCTCGTCTTGTTTTGACAGTCTGAAACTCATATTGTACTTTCAACCCTGCAACTTTGTTGTTACATTACAGACTTCTTTTGCACATGATATAAAGTAAATACAGAAGTTTGGTCCCTCTTCTTCTTCATTTGGTCTTCTTTACTTGTGCGATGATAAGTCCTTCACTAGTAGGTACCGCGTACTCCCTTTCTTGACTTGATTAATGTAGATTGAATCTTTCTTCTTCACTTCCAAACTAGGTCGAATGCTAGGGTATATATAGTAATTTGTGATTGTTCTTTGAGGCCGACATGAGAATCTTGAGGCCGACTTGATGGTGGAAAATAATTAGATAAAAATATTTTTATCCTTTTGATACAAAATACCCATAAGGGTCTAGACCATAATTACAAGGACATAGACCTGTGACTCAACCCTATAAGCCTTCAATGGAGGCTTTGACCTAGAAATAAAATAATAAACCATGAAACCCATACTAATAAAAAAAAAATTATAGTAGAAAAATATTATTCTTTCTTTTGACAAATACATTATATCATGACTCAAATACAATTATGAAGACCGATATTAGTTACATTTCTCAACACTCCCTCTTAACTCGAGAGGTATTCATAATTCTTCAAGGTACAAGTTTGACCTCAATTTGAAGTGTTCCAAATCCAAGAAGGGTACAACAACCTACGCAATGTTAGGGCTACCTCGAGTTGCTCCTAACACAAACCTTGTAGGGTATCTTCTGCAACAATGCTTCTATTTACAATACATGTATTTTCTTTGAAGTCTCGTTGTGTTAAAATTGGCAACTAGGGCCAAGTTCCATTTTAGACAGCGCATTTATTGGATATAATGATTGCATTAAATTCCTCTTTTCTAGAGGACCATAATCGACCTAAATATCATCAAATTTGGACAAGCTGAAATGTGTTCTTGAATTTATGCCCAATGTGCAAATTGTTCAGGTCGGCCACATCATCATGTAGGCTCATGAAGCCCAAGAGACAAGTCACTTCACCCTCAATGACTTCTATAAATACAAGTGACCTCTCACCTCATTTGGCATCGTCATCACTCACACATTTTTCTCTCCTCATTTGATTGGGTCGTATATTTATTGGTTTCTCTCACACGTATGGCAAGAAGGAGGATGAATTGCAGGCAAAAATTTCAAAATTTTGTTGCAGGTTTGACTAGCGTTCACCAGGGGTACATTGACCAAGTTTGACTATAGTTTTTGGGTCAGAAGTTCGATCTTGGAAGGTCTAGTTGTTGGGCACATAAATTGAGAAAATTTGAGCACTTTAACCAGCATTGACTGCAACTTTTACCGTAGAAAATTCTCTCTCTCTCTTTTGACTGAGTTTGACTAGACTTTGAAGAATCTTTTTGGGCTGACTTTGACCAATAAGGAAGGTTGAGTTTGACTAAGGTTGACCGAGATCAAGGAGGCAAGTTTGACTGTTGCATTGACCATATTTGACTTTCTAGTTAGGGTTGAGTTTGATTGTAGTTGATCGCAGAATTGACATCGTTGTTTTGACTTTGATTAGGAAAATCAACTTTGACATTTTGTACTCTCTCTCTCTACTAAACATTTGATATAATAATAAGAAGAATTGATCAAAGGGTTTTCCCCACATTTGACTTTTTGTAAGAGCCCTGGTCAAAATTCCATGTAATAAAGATAATAAAAGCACAATAATAACCAAGGGCATGGAACACGTATTCCAAGCTAGACGTTGGGCAAAACATCCTAGTGTGGGTGTTCATTTACTTTATTATGGCTAAGGAAATTGGCAAAGACAATGGAAAAGACTTTGGAAAGGCATGAGGCATTAATTGTCATTTTATTTATGAAAATAATGGAAATTAGGAGAAAATGAAGGTGAAAGTTAACATGTTGCATGTGAGGAGGAAAATGAAGGAAAATAATGAAAATTTGAAGAAAATAAAGGCCTCATTAATAAAAAGGCTTCTGCGGATTAGTGGGTACCTTTTTTCAATTCAGTTATGGAGCTACCTCTCTATTCTCTCTCTCTCGCACTCTTGGACACTTAGAGTTTTCGTGGAGCACTCTAGCATTGCATCAAGGAAAGCAAAGGAAGGACAAAAAAAAAAAAAGAAAGCAAGAATCAAGAAAGGAAGAGCGGGATCAATTTGCCTGTGTTATTTCCTTGCTAGATTTGGCATGCATGGTACATGCATGTGTGTATTTGGTTCTCTTGTTGTCATAAGTATGGATTTTGCCAGGTGTGGTAGTGTTCTTCAGCCTTGCCTTGCCATTTCTGGATAGCCATGGTGTGGTGGGTTCTCCTGTATCTTGTTGAGCTAGATTTTCGAATGGACTCAAAGTTGAGAGGGGTGGTCTCGAGATTATTCACAAGGCCTAGGAATCTCAGGATGGGATACATTGTAAACCTAGATGTTAACACTTCGATTGAGCCTAAGAATCCCTTGGTCAGTGAATGGTAGGATTCACAGTAAATCTTAGTAGTGAATACCCTTGATTGGGCCTAAGAATCCCTTGACCGATAATGGCGAGAAACATGGTAAATCCCAGAGGGTGAAGACCTCGTAGGCATAGGAATCCCTTGATCAGTGAATGGCGAGATACACGATAAAGCCAAGAGGTTGACATGGACAAATTCTTCATGGTTTAGGTGGAGAGATCTAAAGGCATCCATGCTTGTTTAGGGCCTAGTGATCCGGTGAGGATTGTTTTAGTGTCCCGCTCTAGTCGACTGACAATGATATGACATTAACATTTATTTAACCTTAAGGCCCACACTTTATTCTTTGAGGACCTCAGGTTGAGGATCCGAACACATGACTCTATTATTAGTGGTTGTGATGTTTATGTATGTTATCTATTGGTATTATGATGGTTGTAGCATTAATGGTTATGCACGTTCTCTATTGATATTATGATGATTGTAGCATAAATGATTATGTTTGGCCTTTATTGAATTTATGATGATAATAGTAGTAAAGCATATGTATGCTCTGTATTAATATCATGATGATGATAGCTTTGATGGATATGTATGTTCCCATTGATGTTATGATAATGATAGCCATGATGGATGTGTCCCCTATGTTACCTACTTGCATTAGTTCTGGTTCACTATGAGCTATGATGTGAATGACTAAGTGATGTTAATGATGCTATTATGACAATGACTAACACTGAGAAACCTTGTTACTGATGATTATTGAGCATGGCAGGAAACCACCAGAGGCACTCGCATATGACGAGTTGATGACACCTGGTTTGATGAAAATTTATATTATTTTATCTTTGAAATTCTAAGTCAATTTTGAAACCTACTATATATGTTTTCAGATGATATGTTAGTGGTTGCAGGCACAGATTAGTTGCTTGGCCGAATGACTCACATACGGGTGATGGGGTTGTACAATTGAATGGAACTACATGGAAGGGGTGGGACAGTGTCCTTGATCTCACCCACTAGCACTCCCGCCGTGACTTGGGCTGGAAAGGTTGAAACACCTTCGCCTTGAAGATCACGATGTCATGAAGGCAGGTCCCAAAGTTGAGTTGCTCATGAGGATTTTACCGGGGGGCGCGCATCAAGGCAGATTCCTTGATCCCTGACACCATTAGTCTCACTATAATAGGCAACATAAGAGATGATAGTGGTCTCTGTTGTTGCACCTATAATTTCCCCTCATGGCCACTGAATGCTTGAAGGGCAACTAGCGTGGAACCCTTGGAACTTCAAGGGAATTTCTTGAAGGGCACGACCAAATGGCACCCTTGGCATCACAAATAAATTGTTAGGCGTGGCACCCTTGGAACTTCAAGGGAAGTTCTTGAAGGGCACGACCAAATTTGGCACCCTTGGCATCACAAATAAATTGTTAGGCGTGACACCCTTGTAACTTCAAGGGAATTTCTTGAAGGACACGACCAAACTTGGCACCCTTGGAATCATTAAAAACAAATTAATTAATAAATATAATCAAGAAATGAAAAATAGGTAAATTTACATCAAGGTTAAAGGATGTTAGAAACCAAGGTAATTAAATCAAGAATAAAACTTGGGATAAGAGGATCATAGGAAGAAATAAAATATTTTATCTTAAAAACTCTACCCTCCCCATGTTGGAAAATATTTAGGTAGATTATGTATTTTAATTAGGTAAAAAAAGGAAAGAGGGACATAAATGTAAGAATAAAGATTAATCCTAAAATAGTTAAATCTAATTAAGAGAAGAGGATGGTGAATTAAAATAAAATTAATAAATTAAATTTTAGAGAAATGTAGAGAACCTCCATGTGGCAACAACCAACATAAGAATATACATCTAAGAGATAACTTGAGTTAAATTATGGAGTAGATAAAGGATCAAATCTTGACTCATTAATTGACTTTAGTAATGAACACGAATTAAGGAGTAAAAAGGGGATCAAGAGACAACTATGAGAAGAAATAGGAATCTTGTTGAAGTGAGGAAAAATATTATTTTTAAATTAAAATTTAAGTAAATAATTTTGGAGATCCTTGATGAGAGAGTGACACATGGGTGGGTGAATAATCAAACTATTGAATTATCAAAAATAATCAATTATGCATGAAATTCCAACTGTTACCTATGAGGACTCCTATAAAAGAAGGGGCAAGCCATGGGAGAAGAGACTTTTGGGACCCTATTGTTGGATGGATGAGACTATGTCAGAGTAGTGACTACGAACTATAGTGAGTTTGGTGACGTAAAGGACTTTAGAGACAAGACTCTTGAACCAAGGAGTGATATCCTCTACCAGTGATTACATTCCTCCATTGTACAACCCCATTGTAGCTCGGGGGTCCATGGGGAAGAAGAGTACCGAAGGAGTAGGCTGGGAGGTCAACCAGTGGGTCATTGCATTCGGATCAAGTACGTCGTCATTTACACTCGGAGGTGACCAACAACAAAGGAAGACAAGTAACAGAAAATCAAGTGGAATCTCGTCTTCTAGTGAACAATACCTATGTGTTACAATATTCTTTTGTATGATTTCATTATGGTTTTATTTAACAACATGTAAATTTAATGATATGTTCAATAAAGAGAATTTCCGGAAAGTTTTAGATACTGCTTAAATTATTTTTGAATTCCCAATGTTATTTTTCTTATGGATGTATTTTATTATTTACCCAAAAAAAAAAAGATTATAGGGTTGGTCCCTACAATTGCGGCAAATCCTTCTTTTATTGATGAGGGTTGAGGTGGTTTGGCCTTGGGAAGCCCTAATTGGTTTTGTTGTAAGTCTCAAATTCATGCTTGGAATATGGCACGGGTGTGATTGGCAGAAAGAAATATTTGGTTCAACCAATCTAGGCCAGGGTGGTTTGTGGAAGTCCCATCCCTAGTTGATTTTTGCATTCATTAATAATAGTTCTTTCTCCTTGGCATATCATGTGTAAATATATTGGTTTATATGAGAATATTATGGTTTTTATATCATTGTTATTTATGTTGTTTATGAGTATGTTTTATGACAGACTTGATGAATGGTTTCCATCATGTTTTGATTTGAAAATGAATGTACGATGAATATATGATCCAATATATAATTATGCAACTATTGCGATAAGGCAACAATGTTTCCTTACGAATCTTAGATAAGTATGAGACCCATATGCTCAGATCTGTTGTTATGACCTGTAGATTACATGTTTGACAAAATGCTTGTCATGGCTAGTAGAGGTAAAGTTAAGTCATTGATCAAGTGATTGCATTAGTAGTCTTATTCCATTGTTATTTGTCATTTCTTAAAGTTTCATGAAGTTCTGGGCAGTGGCCTGAGTCCTGGCCCTAAAAAAGTGACATAAAATCTAGGGTCGCTAGCTTAGAACGAGCTGAAAAAGTCCACATTCATTGGCATGTTCTTGTTGTGGTAGCGACTAGAAGGCCTCAGTCGCATGCATGGCTTGTCATGGGAGCGACTGGGGGTCCAAATCAGTGAAATGTCAAGTCGTCTTAGGGGTTGGTTACCTGGAAGGGTTGGTTGGCTCCTAAAGGTTTTGTAGCATGTGTGGAAGGTCATAATGGTTTCGTTTCGTCAGTTCCACTTCCTTTACTGTACATTGGGAGTTGAATCACATAACAGTAGCATGTGTCACATGTTTACTCTAGTGGACCAGTGAACTTGGGTAAATGTGGGAGAAGGGTGTTAAAGAGTGGTACCAAAGCATGGTTCACCCCTTGGACTGGATGGGTGGTGTGTTGGTCATGCATTCATATCGGTTGCATATATGTGTTCTTTATGCTTGTCGTCTATGTACTTGGTGTGTATGCATGGTGGTGGTCATGGTTGCAGTGGTGTCGCCGTGTGAAATTTGATGGTGAGTTGTTGGATGTGGTCGTCATGAGTGTATGTCAGTTATGCATTGGTTATGCATGTCAGTGCTTATATATTGTTATGCATACATTGACATAGTTATAGTTGTTGTGCATGAGACCATGGTGTGTGGTTGGTATAGTCATGCATTGATAACTAGATAGTGGTTAAACTAATGTTATATGCTGATGTGATTATGATTATACATGTATCGTGCTAATCTGGTTGATCTTACAGATGAGATATCCTCCCTTGAACTACAATGAGGTGTGTGATTATGTTATGTTTTGGTTTTAGCGGACATGGTGTACTTGCAAGAAAGAGATCAAAGATGAATAGCAACATGGTAAACTACAGTTCACGAGACTCTCCCAATGGATCAGATGAGCAGCGTGGTGTTGGGCATTCTTCTGACTTAGTAAACACATTGAGAAACTTGAAGGCAGAAATAAGGAGTTGCAAGACAGATAATGACAGGATCATGCAGGAACAGGAGAAACAAGCAGAAGTTAATGCAGTAATCCTTCAGATTTTGACAGAATTGCAGAAACATGGACCACTTTGGATCAACCATGGGCAAGAGGACAAGACTAATGGGGTATATAGCAGTAGATTTCATGGTGGGCATAGGTCGTATAGAGACGACACGATCATATATGGTAGGCTCTTGGATAATCTGGATAGGAGAGGTGATAGACACAAGTTATATTCTAGTTTTGGTTCTGACAGGCATTATGATCGCCATCGTTATCATCCTTACAAGAGCGACAGGGGATATTTTCCGAATGAGTTCAAGAAAGAGAAGCCACCTACCTTTGATGGAGATTTGAAGAAGACAAAGGATGTAGAAGTATGGTTACTTGGGATGAATAAATTCTTTGAGGATGCAGAAGTATGGTACTTGGGATGAAGAAATTATTTGAGCTACATGAATACACAGAGACTATGAAGGTTAGAATCGATGTCTTCGGCCTCAAAGGGAAAGCCGACATCTGGTGGGAAGATGTGAAGCGAATTAGAGACATCAGGACATAAGACTTGAGTTGGCATGAGTTCAAGAGATTTTTCAGGAAGAAGTACTTGTCAGAGAGTACTACGACGGCAAAGCCAAGGAATTCTATGAGCCAAGGAATTATATGGCGTGCCACTGGCCTCCGGACCCGATGGCATTACTAACCGCATTGTATACATTATCGGGTTTGGATCCATATCGCATATCGCATATCGGCGGAGCCCAGGCCTTATACACAATGTGCTGATATGGTGGACCTGCTGAGCTATCAAATATGATATATATATTTTCGGGTCCAAAGCCCTGTCGCATATGGCAATCGGCGGAGCCCTTGGCTTGTGCATATTGCAATATGCGATATGTCAGACCCGGCGATATTTGTAGGCTCTCATACATAAAATTTGAGGTCCGGCCTGAGTGGTTGGGGCGGGATTTTCTTTGTTTTCCCATGTTTTCCAAATTTCCCGGTATAACAAAGGGATCGGGTTTTTAGTGTAAAAGGCGGGCCTGTGGAGACCCGATAGTGTAATTGCACATTGGGGAAGTGGAAGGCATGGGTACTACGACCCGCGGAGGGGCCGATACCTGATTTTGATTAAGTGTAGCCCTTGAAAACCATGCCAAGCCTATGGATTGAGCGGGAAATTGTGTGTTACCTGTGTTTTATGCTTAAATCCTTTTTCACACTTGTCCCGTAATTTTATAAAAGTTAATGAAGGAAGCGTTTATGTTGATTTGAACATTCCTGTTAAATTGTTCAAAATCATGAAGCTAATGATAATTGTCTCTACAGGTGAGAAATAAAGGACACAGGAGTGGATTCGAAGAGTCATATATGCAGAAGCATTGTATTTAAAGGTCCGGCCTCAAGCATTCCAAGTCGGAACCCCAGGCGTTGCCTGTACATTCTAAAAGCAAATTTGTCCCAGTTTTCATCATGGGAAGGCGACACACAGTCACCCTTTTTACGAACATTTGTTCACCTCCTCGGGAAATGAATCGCTCTAGCAGATATGCTTTCTACGTTTCAGCGGTTACGTTGACAATCCTATCTCTGTATACTTGATTTGTATATCGAAAACAGTGGGGAAGATGAAGAGGCAAGGTAGACCTAGAGTCAAGGGCTTTTGCATAAGTATTAACTCGAAAGAGGAAAAGGGGCTTTTTGTTTTGATAAGAACAGTTTTGATTTATTGTGAATAAGGAAGACTGTTTGGTCAAAGAAGGAGCCTGTAGTTTCTAATTTATTATCCTTTTCTTTGAGGTGTTTTGAAGCAGGCTGTTGTTGCTGGCATGAATATAAATGTGATTTGTGTTTATGTATATTGATGGCATATTGTTCATGATTAGTCTTGTTTATTTGAATATGATTCAATTACATGGTTAACTCATGAGCGATCTCTGATTCAAAACCGTATTAAACACCAGTTGCTAGTTTATTTGTATGGACAGGAATGTGTATTCCTGTATGAGTAATCTGATTGCAATCAAGCTCTAATATAGCCTTGTTCATCTATGAACTCAGTGATTGATTCTTTCGGACTTGGAATTTATTTATGGTGTTTAATCTCTTCCGTCATGCTCCTGCGGGATAGATTAGGATAGCAAGAACTAGATTAGAGTAGTTAGAAGTAGTGTAGATAGGATTTAATACATAGAAGTTAGTTGTTTTATTTTGTTGATTAATTGAAGTCTTCCTCCCGGAAGCAACTTATCAACGCATTTAACAATTTACGAGGTCCCTTAAAACCCATCTGAACTAGCCATTCCAAATGAAAGTAGGTCTAATTGGGGCTTGTGATCGGGTTAGTTCCCCTTGTTGATATAACGAGCATTTGCCATGTCAAAAAATTGGCGCTAGAAGGAGGGTCTGAACCGCTGTCCACAGCTTTTCAAGATTTCATCTATAAGTGCCACACATAGATTCAAGAAATTTAATACATGGATTGTGAAGGTCGAAAAGACCCCTCTTCTCATTCGGAAAAGCCTCATTTCGAAGAAGAGACATTGTGGGAGTATCCTGTCACTCAAGAACAATCTGTCAAAAGACTTACTTGGGCTTACGCTCGTTCCCTATCAAAACTCCCAATCTTTCAGTCATTACCTCCGATAGCAAAAATAAAGCCAAGGGTCTATCACATAAACGAAGAGACATCTGTAGCCCCTTCTCTTGAAGATATTATGCTTGATTCGTTACAGAGCATTGACTCTCCTTGGGAAGAAATTCCTGAGGATTCCCCTTCTAAAATCAATCCCTGGCCTAATTTTGAAAATCCTCACGGAGAAAACCTCAACTAGAACATCCCTATCCTCGACATGGCTAATATTCCTCCACCAGGTGGAAACCAACTCCCACCTCCTCTAGGAGCACTGCCTCCCTTGCTCGCTCAGGATGTCGTGGTGATACCTAGGCAGCAGCATCCCTTACCCAAGAATGCAGAAAAGGTACTACCTAAATTCGACCCTGAGCGGGGAGACACTGCTGAAAACCATATCAATTCCTTCTTCCTGGCCGTGAGCATGCTAGGGGTAGCTGATGAAGATATAGTCTGTCACCTATTCCCTTTTACCTTAACTAGTGCAACTTCCACATGGTACTTTAGCCTAAGAACCGGATCAATTACTTCATGGGCTGCCTTTCAACAAGCCTTTTAGACAAGTATGGCGATGACAAAACCCATGCTACCTTAGTCTTATAACTATCCCATTTGAAAATGGAAACCAAATAAAAGGTTAAGGAATTTAATATCCGATTCAACACCTTGTTCAATAGAATCTCGGCCACCGCCAAACCTACAGAAGAGGTGCTCATGGAATTCTACATCACTGCTCTCCCTATCCCTACTGCGATGTGGGTCAAAAGGAGTAACGCGCAGACCTTACAAGGTGCTATCGATGAAGCAGTAAAATTTGAGAATGAAATGCTCAGTCTCACAGCATGCCACCATACAACCGGAGAAAAGAAAGCCTCTCAATCATCCAAGAAAAATAATGGGAGTGATAAGAAAGGGGGTGAAACCAAAGAAAAGGACACCACAGATGTGGAAGGTTTGCATCGGATCATTAAGAAACTAAAAAACACAGTCATTGATATGAAAAGGAATCACAGAGAGAGTACTAGTGGTAGTGGAGGAGACTATAACAACAGAAATCCCTCCAAGCCTTTCTATCGTAAGAGAACAGAAGGTGGTCATGGTCAACTTGTGCTTGCCTTCTCCACCCAATGAAGGGAATTTAAACACAAAAGAGTTGGCTCTTATCGGATTGCTCCTCAACCAGGAAGAACCTATAGTGGAGCTAGAGCCAGAACAAGAAGATGAGGAGGAATACCAAGTAGAAGAGCCCGTGGATGAAGAATCTCACATCAATGTACTGTGGGATTTCTATACAAATGAGAATGATGATGACGAAGAAGATTGTATGGCAGAAATCCACACCAATGAAATCCACACACGAAATAAAGGGCCACTTCCAGGGGCGATGAACCCTGTTGACCAAACAAAGAAAGATGTCCACCCTTTGAAGGCACCCGCTCCTAAAGTTCCTGTTGAGAAGAGTAGACCAAGTGGTCAGTCCAAGAATACTCCAGTGGGAAACCATCCAAAGAAAGAGAACACAGCTCCCACTGCAACGAAGGCGACTCCGAATGGTAAACTCCCACCTAAGAACATCAAAACTGCTATGTTTACTCTGCCCTATCCTGTTTATAACATTGATTACAACATTGTAGATGATCTTAAGAAATCTAGGGCCAATATAACACACTTCGATTTGCTAAAATTAATGCAGCAAAGGGATCTGCTCCTGAAAGCTATGAATGATCGGAATTATAAATCTCCCCCCATTCTGAATAGCCAACCCAAGAAGTCGATCTCCAGACCTGTTAATACTCCTAGTTCCGCCCAAAAGCTAGCAGCCATGGAAGCCACCCTATCAAAAATTAATCAAAACTCCCAAGATGTCAGCGTAGCCATGGTAGGGAGGAAATCGAAATCCATGACTCCACCCTTCCTTATCACATTCGAAATCCTCAACATGAACGTGCATAATTGCTTGGTAGATTCTGGTGCCTCATCCACTATTATGCCTCACGTTGTTGCCAAAACACTGCATGCTATACCTAAGAAAACGGGGACTCGGATTATGCAATTGGACAGGACAAATGTGGAAGTAATTGGAGAGTTAAAAGATGTGTTGATTCAGATGGCTGCTAAACCACAATACACACAAGTCGTTGACATAGTGGTAGTCGACATACCTGAGGCTTATGGAATGTTGCTCAGTAGGGACTGGTCATCAAATCTGAATGGATATTTCTCAACTGATTGGTCCCATCTCTTGTTGCCTCAGAGGTGAAAAGGTGATATGCTGAGAGTTGATCGTGAAAGATACATGAAGTATGTGGTGATAGAGCTAAATGGTCCCAATGAACCTGTAATGTTTACCAACTCTATCCTTGGGAATTACAGTTTCAATATTTGTGCCATAGAAACCTATTTTGGGAAATTCCATGTTGAAACAAGTGAAGGAACTACAATAAACACATGATTGGAAGATCTCCCCCGTAGTCCAACTTACAAACCACCCTGTAATATAGTAGATGATAAAACTAGTCTCGTATTCAGTTAATGTAACGTTAGACTCTAATTTTTGGACACTCTATTTTAACGGTTCTAACTGCCTTGAAGGCGCAGGTGCTAGGAGCATTGTTATGGACCCACAAGGAAACCAGCATTCGATGGCCAACCGATTGGAGTTCGTGTGCACCAATGACACGACAGAGTACAGAGGCTTGCTACAGGGCTTGAAAAGGGCCCTTGATATGAAGGTGAGAAATCTCAAAGCTTCTTGTGACTCAGAGATAATCGTGAACCAGGTGAGGGAAAGGATAAATCACAATTCACCATACTTGGAAAGATACCAACATGAGGTATGGAGTTTAATTAACAATTTTGATTCTTCTAATATCATACACATACCTCGACGGCAAAACCAAGATGCGGATCTGATGACTGGTTTAGCTGCAAAACCTTTTCCTGATCTTAGCTTAAACAAGAATAAATATTATGTTGAATTGATTTTTCATACTTGATAACATCTCAAATTGGCAGGCATTCAAAGGTGACAAGCAGGTCCGGGAGCTCTTGCATTGTGGGAAGACATTCAGAAATGAACTCGTCATTAAAAAGGAGCATGACAAGCTTATGAGTGAGAGTAAAAATGAGGTAATATCTTTCATTGGAAATTCTATTGTCAACAGGTTTTGAATCCTTAACGCTCTCATGTTTAATAACGCTCCCTATTTGTCATCACTAAAGCTAACTGAATTCGCTATCGATAAATCAATTTGCATAAGATATGCATCAAGCTATTACCCCTAGGGAAATAGAGTCGCAAGACCCAAATAAAAACTTCATCCGCGTCCTAAATGGCGCAACGCTCTACTAAATGCCCCCTAGTCCGATAGCATCATCCCAAAGGGCGGGCACATGAAATTCCAACATTTATGGCTAGGCCCACTCCAAGTTGAGGAAAAAATTGGCCATGGAACTTACAGATTGAAAATTATACAGGGAGATACTGAGAAACTCCCTGTTAATGGCCATCATCTTAAGAGATACTTCCAGTAGCCAGCACATGGTGGTTACTTCCTGATTAGGTTAGAATTCATCTTATTTTGTTGTTAGTTTAGTCACATTTATGTCTTTTTCTTTTGTTCCCTGCAAATTTTATTTTCCTTCTATTGAATTGCAATCCTTTTCAGCCAGCTGATTTCGGTCCTCCAGTCTCATTCTACCTTTCAGATTTGCCCTCATTCACCACTTTTAGCCTTTCCCTTCCTCATTAACCTGTCGATGATTCTGCTATTCCTAAATCCATCATTACCCTACAAATCAAACGAACGTTCTATCAACCCATGAGAATTTGAAAATCAGCTGTAGGGTTCAAATCAAGCCACTCATTGGCATCTGTTGAGAACTGGGTAAGATCTGTTGATAACTTGGATATCTGGAGCATGTAGGGGCATCTTTGTAAAACAAGAATGTGTAACTACAGCTGGACTAGCATGGAGGGACGCTACATTTTGAATAAATCCCACTCAGACCTAGCATATACTTGCCTATAAGGTTTACAGTCATTCTCCATTGGTTCCATCCACCACACTAAATTGTCCAATACCTGTTATCCACAAGTAAACCTCCTTTCATGGGCTAAGCTCACTGCCATATACCCTGTGGCAAATCCAACTGTGTTCTAGTCCTTGTGCCTGAAACTGGAAGGACTTATCTAAAAAAAAAATGAAATGTCAAGTCCTTGTGCCAATCTAGAAGGACGGGTTGTTTGGGAAGCTGGTTTAAGGACTATTGCTGGGCTCAGAATACTGGTTGACACAGCAAGCCCAACCTTGCTTAAGTAGTTTAAAAATATGGCATGATCGATGACTGCGCCCATTCAATCACATGAAAATATAGCACTGAAATTATTATACAAAGTGCAGATAAACATATCTACATAAAGAGTTGAGGTACACACCTAAAACAGGTATTGGCAGACCAGTGATGGCCCTAAAAGGATTTTGAAAGTTGGAAATAGGTAAAGGAAGGTCAATAATCCCATAATACTACCATTGGAGAATGCCTCTCAAAACTCTCTCAGTTAGTAGAAGCTATTTGTTTTTATCCCACCTAAAGCAATTAATGTTGAAGTGGAACCCATGCCTGTCCATCTATACAGTTTGCAATTCAAGTTTATCTTAACACCTTGATGTTTTATTGATCTGAGGATTATTTGGAAACAGAGATAACTGGTTCACCCAGCAGTTCGCCATTTGTTGTGACCACAACCACCACCCTATTAAAACTTGCCCTAGTGGCAATTTTGAATGGGTCCCCTAGAAGTCTGATCTTCCATCTCTCCGAATGATATGTTTCATCTCAGTGATTTTAACTCTATGAAGAGCCAAATCTTCCACTCACAAATGGTTAGAGCCTTTTAACAAATCCTCGCATACAACCTTGTTTAAGCCCTTCATTCCTATGCTCATCGGGATTTGTTTAACTCACAAAAATCCCATCGCATCATTATTCCTGTCATGGCTTTTTATAACGGAATTGCTCAAAGCATGCAGATATCCTCCCTTTTCGCTTATCGCACATAACCTTGGCACATAACGCATACCATAAGGCATCGGACCCGACAGCACTATTAACCATACTTACATATATATGTCGAGTCTGAAGCCCTATCGCATATCGCAATTGGCCAAGGTCCAAGGTTTATATATATATATATATATGGCGTGCCACTGGCCTTCGAACCTGACGACATTACTAACCCCATTGTATACATTATCGGGTTCGGCTCCATATCGCATATCGCATATCAGCGAACACTGGGCCTTATACACAATGTATGCAGCGATATGGCGGACCCACCGAGCATCAAATATGATATATATATTTTTGGGTCTGAAGCCCCGTTGCATATCACAATTGGCGAAGCCCCCGGCTTGTGCATATTGCGATATGCGATATGCCGGACCCGACGATATTTGTAGGCTCCAATACATAAAATTTGAGGTCCGACCTGAGTGATCGAGGCAGGATTTTCTTTGTTTTCCCATGTTTTCCAAATTTCCCGATATAACAAAGGGAGCGGGTTTTTAGTGTAAAAGGCGGGCCTGTGGAGTCCCGATAGTGTAATCGCACATCGGGGAAGTGGAAGGCATGGGTACTGCGACCTGCGGAGGGGCCGATACCCAATTGCGATTAAGTGAAGGCCTCGAAAACCATGCCAAGCCTATGGATTGAGCGGTAAATTGTGTGTTGCCTATGTTTTATGCGTAAATCCTTTTTCACACTTGTTCCCGTAGTTTTATAAAAGTTAATGAACGCAGCGTTTATGTTGGTTTGAACATTCCTGTTATATTGTTCATAATCATGAAGCTAATGATAACTATCTCTGCAGGCGAGAAATAAAGGACGCAGGAGTGGATTCGAAGAGTCATGTATTCAGAAGCATTGTATTTAAAAGTTTGGCCTCAAGCGTTCCAGGTCGGAACCCCACGCGTTGCCTGTACATTCTGAAAGCAAAGTTGTCCCAGTTTTCATCTTGGGAAGGCGACACACAGTCACCCTTTTTACAAACATTTGTTCACCTCCTCAAGAAATGAATCGCTCCAGCAGATATGCTTTCTACGTGTCAGTGGTTACGCTAACAATCCTATCTCTGTATACTCGATTTGCATATCGAAAATAGTGGGGAAAATGAAGAGGCAGGGTAGACCTAGAGTCAAGGGCTTTTGCATAAGTATTACCTTAGAAGAGGAAAAGGGGCTTTTTGTTTTGATAAGAACAGTTTTGATTTATTGTGAATAAGGAACACTGTTTGGTCGAAGAAGGAGCATGTAGTTTCTGATTTATTTTCCTTTGCTTTGAGGTGTTTTGAAGCAAGGTGTTGTTGCTGGCATGAATATAAATGTGATTTTTGTTTATGTATATTGATGGCATATTGTTCATGATTAGTCTTATTTATTTGAATATGATTCAATTGCATGGTTAACTCATGAGCAGTCTCTAATTCAATACCGTATTAAACACCAGTTGCTAGTTTATTTGTACGGACAGGAATGTGTATTCATGTATGAGTAATCTGAATGCAATCAAGCTCTAATATAGCCTTGTTCATCTATGAACTCAGTAATTGATTCTTTTCAACTTGGAATTTATTTATGGTGTTTAATCTCTTTCGTCATGCTCCTGCAGGATAGATTAGGATAGCTAGAAATAGATTAGAGTAGTTGGAAGTAGTGTGGATAGGATTTAATACATAGAGGTTAGGTGTTTTATTTTGTTGATTTAATTGAAGTCTTCCTCCCGGAAACAACCTATCAACGCATTTAACAGTTTACAGGGTCCCTTAAAACCCATCTGAACTAGCCATTCCAAATGAAAGTAGGTCTAATTGGGGCTTGCGATCGGGTTAGTTCCCCTTGTTGGTAAGCGAACATTCGTCATGTCAACACATCCATGCATTGAAGATGTGGAGGCACTATATTCTTGGTAGGAGGTTTGTATTGATGAGTGATCACTGTGGATTGAGGTATCTATTTGACAAACCAAATCTGAATGTCAGGAAAGCTAAATGGTTGGCCACAATTAGTGAGTTTGACTTTGAGATCATATACATCAAAGGTAAGGAGAACAAGGTTGCAAGTGCTCTTAACATGAGAGTATAGGTGAATCACATATCATCTCAGCTATGAGTTATTATGGGATAGACTTACAAGATTGGATCTTACAGACAGGACAACAGGATAGCAAGTACATGGAGCTTACACACACGTTACAGCAAGGTACAGGTGGTCAGGATGTAGACTATTGTCTTACAGCATATGGTTTGGTCAAATTTAGGGACAGGATATATGTGTTAGACAAAAGTGAGCTCAAGAAGTTTATCTTAAGGGAGTTTCATGAAAAACTGTATTCAGGTCACCCAAGATACCAGAAGACATTGATAGCAATGAAAACATTTTATCATTGGCCGAATTTGAAGAAGGGCGTGGCAGAGTTTGTGGCTATATGTTTGGATTGTCAAGAGGTAAAAACAGAATGTAAGCATCCAGGTGGGTTTCTTCAGCCGATTTGGATTCCAGAGTGGAAGTGGGATGTCATTTCCATGGACTTCATCACAGGTTTTCTGAGGACATCTAAACAACATGATTCCATCATGGTTGTGGTGGACAGGTTGACAAAGGTAGCGCACTTCATTCCAGTGAAGTCTACGTATTCAGTTATTGATGTGGCGTAGGTATTCATCAGAGATGTAGTGAGGTTGCATAATGTTCCAATGAATATTTTGTTAGACAAGGATGCTAAGTTCACTTCTAAGTTCTGGAAGGATCTGTTTCAGGGTTGGGGACAGAGTTGTCCTTCAGCACAGCTTATCATCCACAGATAGATGGACAGACAGAGAGGGTCAACGGCATATTGGAGGACATGTTGAAGATGTATGTGATGAATCATCAAAGGAGATGGGAGGGGTATCTTCTATTGGCTGAGTTTGTTTATAACAATGGGTATCAGGAGTCATTAAGGATAAGTTTGTTTGAGGCATTGTATGGGTAAAGTTGTAATACTCCCATCAGTGGGAGTGATCCAGTAAACAGGGTGTTGATTGTGTTGGAAAATCAAAGTAGTTATAATAGGGTTTAATTCTCCTTTCTTGATAATTACTTGTGAGTGTGTTGGATTCTTTTACTTCTTTATTATCTTATCATTCTTTAAGCAATTACCATATTATGTGTGTATGAAGATCACAAAACAAGAGACACAAGTTGTAGGCACTATGCCAGGGAAAAAGCCCCTTCAAGGGGAAAACTCAGTCAAGATAATTCTTCCCTTCAATAGTATTCTTTGAGACTCTTCACCCTAGACAAAGACCAGACTTTCCCTACACACCAAGTCAACCTCCCAAATCTTCGACTCCTTTCCAGCAACTTCGACTAGGCAACAACTTTCGACATTAGGCAACTTCTGATAATAGTGAAACTTGGAAGATTTTGATATCCCAATCTAGGGCACGAAACAATGAGAGAGAGACACCAAAACTTTGATTTTTTTCTTCTCCTTAGACTTCCCCAAACTCGCACTTCCTTTGTCTTCCCAGCAATAGACTTTGCACTTCCCCAGCTACTCTTGAAATATCGAACTAGCTTGAGATGTGATGCTCCAAATGACTTCGATTAGCTTGTATTTATAGACTCATTGTGACATCGAATAAGTGTCCTTAGGCTGACTTGATCTCTTCTAGGCCGACTTGGTGTGGAGGATACATAAATCATTTTTGACTCAATAATAAACTTTTTTACATGATTCAAAAGCCCAAGAAGGGTCTCTTTGAATGTACAATCACTGTATAAACTCAATATTAATCCTAGAAGTCCACAATGGGGACTTTGACTAATATAATAAGTCATTGTTACAATAAGAAAAATTATTATTTATTCTTTTTACAAGTACATTTCATGATGCCTCAAATACATTAAATGAAGACCAAACCTAGTTACAATTTCCAACAGATTGGATCAGACGTGTTGGCAGAGATGGAGTAAGAAATGGATGTAATCAAGAAGAATATGAAGGAAACACAGGACAGATAGAAAAATTATGCAGACCAGAACAGGTTGTTTAAGGAGTTTCAAGTTGGGGAACAGGTGTACTTGCACATCAAGTTGAAGAAGAGCTCCATGAGAATTGGATCATGTGCCAAGATGGCACCTCGGTTTTGTGGACCTTTCAAGATTCTCGAGAGGAATGGACCAGTAGCCTATCGACTTGCATTGCCTTCGATAGTGAAATTCCATGATGTTTTCCATGTGTCATTGCTTAAGAAGTATGTTAAAAATGTTGATAATGTAATTGACTAGTTTGTATTGTAGGTGGAGCCAGATGGAAAATTCCAGCCGAAACTTTAGTGTATATTGCAGAGAAAGATGTTCATGCTCCGGAACTGAGCAATCAAGCAGATTAAAGTGCAATGGAAACACTTTGGGCCTAATGAAGCTACATGGGAGATGGTGGATCAGATGCGGGCTATGTATCCTTCTCTATTTGTTGGTTGAGCAAATGTTTTGGTATATGTTTTGGTGTGATGTCTTTGGTATATATACATATGTGTATGGATGTAAATACTGCCATGAGTTGTGTTATAAAGCTCCAACAAGCGGTATGGGTGTCATGTGGTTGTCATATTGTTACGTTGTCATGTTGGTTTGCTTCTCAGCAGGTTGATCATTATAAATATTGCATCAAGCTAAGTTATAAAGCTCCAGAGGGAAGTATGTTTTGCTTTTCAGCAGTCTTGTTGATTGTAGATGTCATTGAACACCGAGGACGGTGTTCCCCCAAGGGGGAGGGTTCTGTAACAGCCCTGGTAAAAATTCCATGAAATAAAGTTAATAAAGGAAAAATAATAACCAAGGGCATGGGACGTGTATTTCAAATTGAATGTTGGGAAAAACATCCTAGTGTGAGCGTTCATTTGGTTTATTATGGCTAAGGAAATTGGCAAAGGAAATGGAAAAGGCTTTGGAAAGGCATGAGGCATTAATTGGCATTTTAATTATGAAAATAAATGAAATTAGGAGAAAAGGAAGGTGAAAGGTCACAAGTTGCATAAGGAGGAAAATGAAGGAAAACAATGGAAAATTGAACAAAATAGAGGTCTCATTAATAAAAAGGTTTCTGAGGATCAGAGGGTAACTTTTGTTAGTTCATTTTTGGAGCTCTCTCTCTCTATTCTCTCTCTCACACTCTTGGACACTTAGATTTTTCTTGGAGCACTCTAGCATTGGATCAAAGAAAGCAAAGCAAGGACAAAGAAGGCAAAGGAAAGCAAGAATCAAGCGAGGAAGAGAAAGATCAAGCAGCTACAACGGGATTACTTGCAAGTATCGATTTGCATGTGTGATTTCCTTACTAGATTTGGTATGTGTGGTACATGGAAGTGTGTATTTGGTTCTTGTGTTGTCATTGGAATGGGTTTTTCCATGTGTGACAGTGTTCTTTAGCCTTGCATTTCCATTTTTGGATAGCCATGGTGTGGTGGGTTCTCTTGTATTTGGTTGAGTTGGATTTCTAGATGGACTCGAATCTGAGTGAGGTGGTCTCAGGATTATTCACAAGCCTAGGAATATCGGGATGGGATTCATGGTAAAGCATGGATGTGTACACTTCGATTGAGCTTAGGAATCCCTTGATCGGTGAATGCAGGGATACACGGTAAATCTCAATAGTGAATACCCTTGATTGGACCTAGGAATCCCTTCACTGGTAATGGTAGGATACACAGCGGAGCCCAAGGGGTGGAGACCTCATAGGCCTAGGAATCCCATGCCCAGTGAATGGCGGGATACATGGTAAAGTCGAGAGGTTGAGACGGACAAATTCCTTACAGTTTAGGCGGAGAGATCTGGAGGCATCCATGCTTATTTAGGGTCTAGTGATCCGGTGAGTATTGCGGTAAAGTCTAGTTTTATTAATGAAGTTTGAGGAGGTTTGGCCTCGGGAAGCCCTAGTTGATTTTGTTGTAAGTCCCACATTCATGCTTGGAATATGCCACGGGGGTGAGTGGCTGAAAGAAAGATTTGGTTCAACCAATCTATTGTCAGGTGGTTCGTGGACGTCTCATACCTGGTTGGTTTTTGCATTCATTAATAATAGTTATTTATCCTTGTTATATCATGTGTAAATATATTTGTTTATATGAGACTAGTATGGTTGTTATATACTTGTTATTTATGTTGGTTATATGTTGGTTATGAGTATGTTTTTTGACATGCTTGATATATGGTTTCCATCATATTTTGATTTGCAAATGAATGTACAATGAATAAATGACCTAATATATGATAATGCAGCTATTGTGATAAGGCAAAAATACTTCCTTACAAATCTCAGATAAGTATGAGACCCCTATGCTTGGATTTGTTGTTATGACCTGTAGATTACATATTTGTGACATGTTTGACGAAATGTATGTCATGGCTAGTAGGGGTCGAGTTAAGTCGTCGATCAAATGATTGCATTAGTAGCAATATTCCATTGTTATTTATCATTTCTAAAAGTTTCATGAAGTTCTGGGCAGTGGCCTAAGTCCTGGCCCTGAAAAAAGTGGCACAAAATCTAGGGTCGTTGTCTTAGAACTAGATGAAAAATTCCACAGTCAATCGCATCCCTTGCTGTGGGAGTGAATGGAAGGCATTAGTCACATGCATGACTTGTCATGGGAGTGGTTGGGGCTCCAAATTAGTGAAATGTCAAGTTGCCTCAAGGGTTGGTCACATGGAAGGGTTGGTTGGCTCCTGAAGGTTTTGTAGCATGTGGAAGGTAAAAATGGTTTTGTTTCTTGGGTTCCACTTCCTTAATTGTACATTGGGAGTTGAATCACATCATAGTATCCTCTCGTCACATGTTTACCCCAACAGATCAGTTAACTTAGGTAAATGTGGGAAGAGGGTGTTACAGCTTTTCCTTGGCATCTGCAAATCTAGTGTTCCCTTGTCTTGGATTTTCTTCTGCATTTTATTTTATGTTCTATCTACAGTTACTGTCAATGTGATTTATGGTTACTGTGATTTTTATTAGAAAACTAAATTCGAAATTGTCATTGGATTGTTAAAGGGACATTGAAGTAATTGTACTAAGAATAGAACATGCATTGTTAACTAAATTTAACATGGAATAAGAGCACAAGTGAAGACAAATCCCAAGCAAGAGAGAGAAAACCAATCACTAAGGGAGATCTATTAGCCAAGATTATTGGACTAGCCTCAATGGCTACTACATTTTACTTCAAATCTAAGGATAAGCTTAAGGACAAATCTGGCTGTCATGCATGGAAGATGACTTTGGAAGAGCGTGATGTCATGGACTATGTGCAGGGAAGAGCGGTGGAGCCTCTTTCAAATGCACTCGCTGCTGCAAAGTTGAAGTATAAGAAAGGTGAGGTCAAAGCTAGAAGAATTATCACAGACTCCATTCAAAATTATTTGGCTTCCTATATTTCTAATTTTGGAACATCTAAGGAGATGTATGATAAGCTAGTTGGGATGTTCAAAGTAAACAATGCAAATAAAACCCTATTTCTCAAGAACATGTTGAAGGACATCAAAATGGATAAAGCGGAGTCTATCCAATCCTACTTTATGAGAATGACACAAATCAAGAATGACCTACTATCTATTGGAGAAGCTATTGCTAACAGGGAGCTTACTCTCATTGCACTTGGAGGTATTTCAAGAGCATGGGGTGTGTTTAACACCACCATTCTTAACAATGACAGGATTCCTAGTGTCAATGAATTATTGGCTAGATGCACTCAAGAGAAGACAAGGATGATGGAAAGAGACAAGCCTTTAAATGGAAATGAACCAACTCCTTTCTCTATTCATGCTAAGAGGAAAAATAATGTTGGTCCAAGGAGATAGGGTCAAGGATTCAAGCAGGAATTCAAACAAGGAAGAAAAGGAAGGTGTTACAATTGTAACAGGTTCGACAACTATGTGAGAGAGTGTCCTCACAAGAAGAATTCTCCAAAGGATGACGACAACAACAACAACAATTTCAAAGGCAACGACAATTAAAGGAGCAACAAGTTCAACAATAAAGGAAAGAGGAATGCTCCTGATGCTCGATATGGAAATGATCGACCTCCCAAAAGGACGAGAAATTCCAGGTATATGTAATGTTGTAGAAAAACAAAAAGAGTTTTATCTTATTTCCGCTCTATCTACCACCTCTCCTCTGGATATTTTGGATCCTTGATTGATAGTGGAGCCTCAAGGCACTTCACTGGGTACAAGGAGGCCCTCTCAAATTTGATTAAAAAGAATACTAATTTGGAAATCATACTTGGAGATAATGCCACCTACCTCATGAAAGGGATAGGTATTGTCACTTTTCACTTGAATCAAGGTCAAACCATTCATCTACGATAAGTGTTGTATGTGCCTGATTTGAAGAAGAACCTGGTGTATATTTTTGCGATGGAAGATAAAGGTTTCAAGGTAGCATCCATTGATGGAAAGGTAAGTATTTGGCAAAGAAACCCTAAAGATGCATTCACACTTGGATTTAGGGTTGATGGTCTCTATCAAGTTGGAGGAAGTCCTTTGGAAGCCTTGGCTAGCTATACTTCTCTTCAATCTGAATTATGGCACTGGAGATTTGCCCACCTTCATTACAAAGCCTTACCTGGGGTAAGGAAGACAGTCACAAGTATGCCCAAGTTCAACATGAATCGTGTAGGAGTTTGTCAGGGTTTTACAACTGGGAAACTTACAAGGGGACCACTCCCTTCTAGTGAAAGCCAAACTATCGATGTTCTTTAATTGGTCCATTCTGGCCTATCTGGTATGTGACACCATTGGGAGGATACTTATACTATGCAATTTTTGTGGATGACTTCTCTCGCAAAACATGGATCTATTTCTTGATGAAGAAGGATGAAATGTTCAAATGGTTTCGTTCTTTCAAAGCCTTGGTGGAAAATCAAACATGGAAGAATATCAAATTATTGAGCACGGACAATGAAACGGAATATGAATCAAATGAATTCAATGAATTTTACAGAGAGGTTGGCATTAAGAGGGAGACAAATGTTCCATACACTCCTGAGAAAAATGGAGTTGCTGAAAGGAAGAATCGAACAATCATGGAAGCCACTCGTGTCATGCTCCATGACCAAGGTCTACCAAAGTTCTTATGGGGAGAAGCTGCCAACACTGTCGTGTAAGTTCAAAATAAGAGTTTGCATTAAGCACTGGATTTCAAGACACCTCAGTAAGTTTTCACTGGTAAGAAACCTGATGTTTCTCATTTTAGATGATTTGGTTGTCCCATGTATTTTCATGTGCCTAAATAGAAAAGAAACGAGTTGGAAGCATCTGGGAAGAAAGGTATATTTGTGGGCTACAGTAAAAATTCAAAGGCATATAGAATCTATGCCCTTGGTCAAAGAGGTGTGGAAGTAACCCATGATGTCACCTTCAATGAAGACACTCTCCTTGGGAAAGCCAGAGATCTCCCCATCCCTAAGAAGGACAATGATGATGCTGCAGAAAAACAGGATGAACCTCCTATAGATGAGCCTATGCCCAATGTTGAAGGCTCGATGGATCCCATTGATCGACCTCCCAGTGATCCCTCTACCTCTAGGAAAATACCTTTGTGGCTCAAAGAGACTTTCGAAGATGTTAGATCTAAGACTTTTGTGATCCATAATTTAGAAAAGAGTCTTTTGGATTAATCACATTGTAAGGATTGGGTCGACTTTTCGAACCAACTAATGTGATTCATCCTCAGGACAAGGTCAACCCAAGGATGAGGATGAACCATATTACTTGGTTCGAAACGTCGACCCAATCCTTACAATGTGATTAATCCGAAAGGCTCTTTTCTAAACTCTCGAAGATGTTGAAAGACATATTGCTCCGAGAGGGACATTCCATGAAAGTAAGAAGTCGAACAGGTATCAAGGGCACTTAGTTGTTGTGAGTACTATTGTTCAATCTAGGCCATGTTTGTTCAAAGAAATCATAAAGCACCAAGTCTGGAAGGATGCGATGAATGAGGAATATGAATCTAACATGAAAAATGGTGTCTGGGATGGGTGCCTAGACTGAACGACAAGTTCATAGTCACCTCAAAATGGCTAACAAAATCAAACATAGAGCAAATGGGAGTGCTGAAAAATATAAGGCCAGGTTCGTTGCTCGAGGCTTTTCTCAAAAATGAGTGGACTATGTCGAGATATTTGCAACGATTTCCCGATATACCACTATCTGATCTATTACTCTCGTTGCCTCTCAAGTATGGAGGCTACATGAAATGGACATTAAGACTGCTTTCTTGCATGGCTCGCTTAAGGAGGAAGTCTACTTGGAACAACCTTAGGGGTTCGAAGTACAAGATCGAAGGACACATGTATGCAGGTTGAAGAAATCCCTCTATGGGATGAAGCAAGCCCCTAAGGCTTGGTATGAGAGGATTGATAGCCATCTTATGAAGTTGGGACTTACGAGGAGCGATGTTGATCATAATCTATACTTCAAGGTTGAAAAGGACATGCCTCTCATTTTGGTCCTTTATGTAGATGATCTCTCTCTGACAGGTGCAAACCCTCTCATTTATCAATGCAAGAGGGAGTTAACTTCAAGTTCGAGATGGACCTAGGAATGATGCACTACTTCCTAGGCCTGGAGGTCTGGCAAATTCTAGGTGATATTTTCCTTTTTCAAGGAAAATACATTGTGAAGCTGCTAGAAAGATGTGGGATGGTCAATTGCAAATTTATTTCTACTCTGATGGAACTCAACTTCAAGAAGCTATGTGGAAGTGTTGTTGGGCCCGAATTGGCAAACCCTTTAGAGTATCGATAACTTGTGTGGGCCTTGATGTTCTTGGTAAACTCTCGTCCAGACATATGCTTCGTTGTGAATACGTTGAGTCAATTTATGGTTGGGCCTCATCGCATATATTAGATTATTGCTAAGAATCTCTTAAGATATCTCTCTGGCACAATCAACTATGGGTTGAGATACAATGCCGGTGATTTGAGGCTACATGGATATAAAGATGGTAATTTGGCTGGTAGTGTGGTGATCGAAAGAGCACGTCAGGATGTTGCTTCTCATTGGGGTCCTACTTCAATTTTGTGGATGAGCAGGAAGCAGAAATCGGTTGCCTTAAGCACCTTCGAGGTTGAACACATTGCAGCTATTATGACCTGTTGTGAAGTTGTTTGGTTGAGGAAGCTCTTCAATGAGCTATTTGAGCACGTGTTGGATACCACCGTGATCTATTGTGACAACTAAAGTAGGATTCGCCTTTTAGAGAATCTCGTGTTACACGACCGCTCCAAACACCTTGATATCAAGTACCACTTTATCTGAGATATGGTACATTGGGGAGACATAAAGCTCCAGCGCATTAGGACCAATGAACAGGTTGTTGACATCCTCACGAAGCCCTTGGGCAAGGTCAAATTCTTAGCCTTCTAAGAGAGACTTGGAGTCATTGGAAAGACCCTCCCATGAGGGTCTTGCTTGACTTGGGCATTGAGCTCTCGAAGCTCTTGGGAACTTGGGGTATTTCTTGGAGCTATGAGCGACCATAGCGTGAGTGGTTCACCTTCCCCTATTGGTGCGTTGTGTGCAGGGTGAGTGTTTCACCTTCCCCTGTGATGCCCCATGATAGTTAACATGTCTGTAGGGTAAGTGGTTCACCTTCCCCTACGATTGACATATGCATAGGATGAGTGGTTCACTTTCTCTTATTGCATATGATCAGGATCAATGGTTCACCCTGCCCTATTGATGCCCCATCATACATCCTATACATGTAGTCCGAGACTCGTGGGAAGTACCTCTCATATGGCTAATGAGTTGGGAAAAGTGGATAGGGACCATAGCACTACATATGGACGCATCGTGTACTGTCGTACTCCCTATGTCTAGGATGCATGGTGTTCAACAACTTGATCTGGGATCAAGTTTGATTGAGGTTCTACCTCTGGACTGACTTTTGTCAATGGAGAGTGATAAGGCCTTGTGACTCACTCTCGATCTATTCTTCTTCATCATTCATATTAGTATTCAGCAGAGAAGAGATGAGATGAGATACATAGATGGTTCATGGTGACAAGGCGGCATGATGATCGATGATGATGGATGGATTGGCAAGTGGAATTCTCCTGAGTTGAGAGGGAGTGTTAAAATTGACAACTAGGGCGAAATTCCACTTTAGACAACTCATTTGAAGGAGATGATGATTGCACTAAATTCCTCTTTTCAAGAGGACTAAAATCGACCTAAAGATCATCAAATTTCGACAAGCAAAAATGTGTTTTTGAATTTATGCCCACACATGTGCAAATTGTTCAAATTGGCCAAATCATCATGTAGGCTCATGAGGCCAAGAGACATGTCACTTCACCCTCAACAACTTGTATAAATACAAGTGACCTCTCACCTCATATGGCATCATCATCACTCACACATTCTTCTCTCTCTTCATCTGATTGGGTCATATAGCTATTGGGCAGTTATTTTCTCTCACACGTGCGAAGAGCGGAACCGGTACGTGCCAGAACACTTGCCAACATCTGGCTTCACTAGCGGCTTCATGAAATGGACTGTGTGGCAAGGAGGACAAATTGCAAGCTGAAATTTCAGAAATTTGTTGTAGGTTTGACCAGCATTGTCCAAGAGTGCATTGACCAAGTTTCACTACGATTTTTAGGTCAGAAGTTTGATCTTGGAAGACGAAGTTTTTGGGCACAGAAATCGAGAAAACCTTAGCACTTTGACCAGTGTTAACTTCACGGTTGATTGCAACTTTGACCACAGAAAATTACAATAGACTCTCTCTCTTTTGACCAAATTTGACTAGACTTTAAAGCATTGTTTTGGGTTGACTTTGACCAACAAGGAAGGTCAAGTTTGACTAAGGTTGACCAAGCTCAAGGAGACAAGTTTGACTGTTGCGTTGACCATCTTTGACTTTTTTATTAGTGTTGAGTTTGACTGCAGTTGACTACAAAATTGACAGGGTTGTTTTGACTTTGATTTGGCAAGACAACTTTGACTTTTTGTACTCTCTCTCTCTCTATTGAACATTTCATATAATAATAAGAATAATGGATCAAAGGTTTTTCCCCACTTTGGGGTTTTTCCCTGGCATCTACCAAATCTAGTGTCCTCTTGTCTTGACTTGTCTTCTGCATTTTATTTTATGTTTTATCTACAGTTACTGTCAATGTGATTTATGGTTAATGTGATTGCTATTGGAAAACTAAATTGGAAATGGTCATTGGGTTGTTAAAGGAACATTGAAGTAATTGTGCTAAGCATAGAACATACCATTGTTAACTAAATTTAACACCCTCTGAATCTAGCCATAATCCCCATGCCTTCAAGTTTAGTCTATCCAAGGAAAATACAAGAGAAAGGACAATAAAGATAAAGCTAGATATATCAACTTAATACTTATCTTTTGTAAGAAGGTGGAAGCTTCTTCTTGAAAGACTCCTTTCTTGCATGAGATTAACATTTCTATATGTACCTCAAGGACTACTTACCTTAGTCTTCTGTGATCTCAATAAATTTGCTGCAATGATTTCTTAAAAAATGTTCAGGTCAAGGGTTGCCTTCAAAGGTATTGCAACTTTTGTCAATATCTTCTTTCAAGGTGACTACATATTCCTTCAAGCTTGGTACCATATTTCTTTCTGATTAGGCATACTTCTTTGTCAACATATGTACTTGCCATCAGTCAAAGCTAAATCCATAGATAGTATCCATTGTACAAGCCATAATGCGATAATACGATCCAATATCTATAGTGAGCCATCACAAGTCTAGAAGTTTGTTTCAAGCACGAGTCTTATCCAATATGTATAGTGATGCCACCACAGGTGAGCTTCAGTGTCACATTGTATATTAGAAGATTTGATTCATTGTATGCTTTTCCATTATAGGGATAGCAAATGTGAATCTCCTCTTTGTAAAGTAACGAACCATTGAAATATGAACCGTAAAGAATATAGATCGAATCACATAATTGTATAGAATGAACCACAAGAATGTGAAAACGAATCCCAATCAAAGATTTTATGAGCCATACGAGCCATAGGCATACATTTAGGTCATACTATAGAAGTGTGAGCAACCTTTTAGACTATACTTCTTCTGCTTCAAAATTCGGACCATATTACTTCAGAACTTTTGACTATTTTCCTTTAGAAGACCACCAAACTTCCACAAATGACGCATGAACTTTTGAATATTGTTAAGTGGATTATGACATGACCTTGAGATGCCATTAGTGCTTTCCAAGTCTTCTTCAATCATTAGCGTTTTATTAGGGCTTCTTCCACAATGCTCTAGTCCTTTCCCTAGCTTTGTTTCCATATTAGAATTCTAGTAAAAATGTGAATTCTTTAACATGATAATTACTTGTGACCATTATTTTGATTCTTCATATTAGTTTGTTAATCTTCTTCATCAAGCAATTATCAATAGATACAAGACATTATAGATTTTTGGACACAAGGAACAAGAGACACAAGAAATTAAGCTCCAAGTCAGGGCAAAACCCCACCATTGGGGAAAACCCATCAATCCTTTCATTATAGAATCTGGAGAAATCCAAGTCAAATGCATATGCTTCATTAAACCAATGCCTTCCACTGCCAAGTCATCCCTCCACTTAACAGCATTTTCCTTCATAATTTTGTCCATAGGTATGTCCATAAAATCATTCATAGATTACCATAGGAGCTTACATATTGTCACAAAGATGCACCATAGAAAGGCTCGGAGTTCATCACATGTCCACACCACAAAAAGTCTAAATTTCTTCACAGATAACATCACAAAGAGCTTGAATTTCTCCTCATAAATTACCATAGAGAGCTTGAAAACAGGAAAGGGTTATCTGAGTTTCATAGAGAAGCGCAAAGAAAAGCATCTGAAATCCTTCTTTTCATGTAGATTTGTACTTGCTACAAAAAATCCACGAACACTGCGCAAAAGATGAACATGTTGGCCTATATATAGTTTTTTCCCACTTTTGAAAAGGTGCCTGATGCAGGAGAATTCAGCTCAAAAGAATCATTGTATTCTAGTAGACAGGGGGGTCTTGTGTTTAAGGAAGTTGGTTTCCTAAATGTTGAATTAATGTAATTACTTAGGTTTTTGAGTGATTTTAATGAAAACAAGAATTAATGAAGTATTGTGAGGCATATTGTAAATGTTCTCGAATGAAGGGGAATATGAGGGAATCATGATAGTTGAGAGTTCATAGGAATTGATAGCTTTGGAAATTAATTGTAGATCTTGAATTAGGAATTAATTCATGATTTATAGGATTGAGAGGATTCTTAGGTTTTAGTTGAAATTATTAAGAAAATGAACCAAAAATTGGCTATAGACTCTTTTTGTATAAATGTAAGCCTAAAAGGCATAAAAAGAGTTAGTCAAGTTAGATAGTTAGCTGGTTAGCTAGTTAAAGATTGTGAGTTAGAGGTTTGATTGTAAGCCTACGAGCAGGTAAGAAAACAGAAACCACTGATTAGAAAATCAAGCCAGAGAGACAGAAAGTCTCATTATGTAATCACTTGTTTATATATATATATGTGTGTGTGTGTGTGTGTGTGTGTGTGTGTATTGATTAATGGAGTTATGAATTGTGTGTGAATTAGAAGTTTTTGCATAGTATATGTATGCAAGTGGAGTTCGAGCAAAACACAGAGAAGAAGTGAAGATGAAGGGTCATGTCGAATCGTTGAATCTGATTGAAGGATCAATGTGAAGTTCAGGAGTAACAGTGTTTAAGAGTACGTGGAGTTAAATCAAGAGGGAGTTGTGTTGCAGAACAATTAAAGACCAGAAACCTTGGAGGAACCCGAAACCACAAAGAACTTTGAGAAACCACGTAAAGACGAAGAAAGTAAAGGCACGAAGGAAGGAAGTAAACATGCATATGAGTCATCGGATCGTTTAGATCAATGGATATTAATGGCGGAGGAATAGATCTGGATCGTCAGATCGAAAGATCTATTAGATCGACGGTGATCAACAACTGCGGGAGTAGGAAACTACGAATTTTCTTGATCGTGGTTGAAGTCCCACACTCGCTCCTAGCCGTCGATCTCATATTCAAACTTTTAAATCACAGTCAACTGCGGGGGTTAAGGCCGTTTTAATCCATGTGCTAGTTGAAGTCCCACAAACTGTATATTGATGGCCTCTTATATCCAACAGATATCGGGTCATAAAGTGATCGGACGTTAATTTCAAAACCGGACCCGAACATTTATAGATCAACGATTTATATTCCTTATCAGCTCCGTAAGGGCAGGTAATCCCCGTGCAAGTGGCTCATCCGATATCGTTGTTAACCGTTGGATCAAGTGTGCATTGATCAACAGTGGGGGATCACCAATTAGTTTCGCATTGCAATATTTCATGAGTGGATGAACCTTGGCCTTAAGAAAATGTGGTTTGCGATGTGCGATGCTCGAGTGTATCATCAACCGTCGGATTGAAGGGTGAGATCGAGGCGGAAATTGAAGTCGATAAAGCTTGGGAAAAAGCAAACCCGAGAAGTTTACGGACGTGAGTTTAAGTTTGTTTGAGTTCCAGAGGATGAACGGAAATCGCGCAACAACCGTTGATCTGATGGAGTGAAATCAACGGTGGAGGATTGAATGGATAAAGGTGAGTGTTGGAAAATGTGCAAAGACCGTGGATTCGCAGAAAGGTAAGGTTTACGTATGCTTATTGGAGTATTTCTATTATATAAGAATTATAATAGAAATAAAGTGGATAAAGGTTTTATGGGTTAAGTTGAATATAACCAAAGTTAAAGAGTGGGGTTGGTTAATATGTGCGGGGTATAGAATTAACCGAAGGTTGAGTAAAGTACCACTCAAAGGTTAATTGAGGGTCAGACTTGGATGGTCAAAAGTAACGTTTCCGCATAAACTTAATTAAGAGCTTAAACCTTTATTTGAGAATGTTTTCACCATGGATCAGGTGATTAAGGCCTGGGACCAATGACATGCAATTTTATTTGCATAATGTGGGTATTGTCGGCTTAGCCCGACATCATTTGATATCAGAGCTGAATAAGGAAATTCTGTGTAAAAGGTCTTTCGGAAATTTAGAACAGAGTTATGTTTTAAGATGTGTATGTAGGGAAGAGGATATCATATTTTAATCTGACAAGCAGTAGGCACACAGGGATAAAGTGCAGCAGAATTTACAGATGCAAGAGACAGAGAACAATCCATTCAAAGTGCTGGAGAATGGTAGAACAAGATCATGTAAAGATCTTGAAAGTAGCAGCATAAGAAGGTGAGAAGATTGCAGCAACCTAGAACAAGGAGTGCTCAATTGGTTCCAAAGGAAAGAACCAGAGAAATGCTAACAGACTGAGCTCAGAGGAGAGAAACTTAGTGAGGCATATGTAGCGAGAAGGAGATGTGTTACTACAGAGCTATTGTTGCAACTCACAAAGGCAATTCCACAGAGGATGTGGGTAGAAGCGCTAAGGGATAAAAGAAGTTGGTAAAAGTCTCTGAATGAAAGCAGAATGTGGCAGAACCTTGAGGAATTCCAACAAAGGTTGGATAAAGAAAGCAATTGTGTTCTTGATAGGTGCAGATAAGTTGAAGCCTAGAAAGAGCAGAGAGAAGTGCTCAAAAGAGGTTCCATAGACAGAGAACCAAGTGCTTGCCAAAAGACCAAGTACAAAGGAAAGCTTGGTGAGGTAAGCGGCAGCAGGGAGGACTTCTTGTTGCAGAGGCTTTAATGCAGCTCATAGTGAGTGAGTGAAAAACCCAAAGAGATGGAGAAAAAGATGACTATTTATAGTCATAGTGGAGGTTCTGAGGAAGACCACAATAGAAAAAAAGTGAAGAAAGAGAATGCCAAGGCAAATGGCAAGTGAATGAGTCAAGAGGAAATTAACAAAGAGATTGTTGAGATGAAAGAAAAATTCAATGTATTAATGATGATACTTGAGGAAAGCCAAAGACTAGGTTGGGTCTTGAAGAAAAAGTTAGTGAAGTGGCATAAGTTACAGAGAAGGCTACAGCAGAGGCAAGTGGAGAGCCTAGTGGAAGAACTCAGAGACGCTGAGTTGGAAATGGAAGTTCCCATTTATGAAGTAGAACAAGGTGAAGTTTTGGGTGAAGATGAAGACTTGAAGACTGAAACTTCAAGTGAGACCAAAGGGTCACATGATTTTAAATCTGATAATTTGTGTATGTTTACAGGTGAAACATGTGAAGAAGGACAATTTGTTGATATTGTCATAAAGGAGGAGGAAGACAGACAGAATCTAAATTCTATTTTGAAATAAGATGAGATAGATAGGTCTCATATAAATACCTGTACACAGTTCGGAAAAAGTTTTACTTTTCAGCGTATTGCAGGGACTGAAAGTAGAGGAAGTTGGACTCATGAGGATGGCAAAAAGCAAGAAGAAGTAGAGAAGGATATCAAGCAATCAAGTGAAGGACTTGATGAGATTGAAGAGAAGACTATTGAAATATTTCTGAGTCATGTAAAGAAATTGGAACAGCATGAGGATTTAATGATTGAATCATCAAATGAGATCATGAGGTCTTGTGGTTTTACAACTGACAAGTTGTGTGTGAACGCAGGTATTGCAGAAGACAAACCATGTTATGGAATTGTCTTGAATGAAACTGAAAGTTGCCAAGTAAAGTATGATGATGACTGTCTTTCAAATGAAGATCAAGTTGAGTTATTACAGCAGAAGGAGTTCATAAATTCCTTGCTTAGTGGAGGAAATATCTTCAGTAGAGATGAGACAGTTATGTCTTATGATAAGGAATTTGCTATTGGTAAGAACAACGAGGAATTGATTTTCTTAAATGGCCAAAGGGAGAGTGATAGACAGACATCTAAAACTATCACGGAGATGGAAGATCAGAATGAAGAAGTAGTGTCAACTAGAAGTTATACTTGTGACAAAGAAGAAGATAGTGAGGATTGTATAGAGCTTTTAGGAGAAATTCCAAGTGAGATGGCAAATTTATGGCATGAGTTAAGTCTTTTGGAGAAAAAGCTAGAAAACCAAAAAGTAAGTGTTCAGGTTGGAAAATCAGAACTGAATGAGAATGAAGTTCACTACAGTGGACAAGGGCAGGAAGACATCATTGAAACAGATGGTGTGGAGGAGAGACTAGCTAACAGTCTCATGAATTCTTTTGATAATTCAAAACAGCATATTGATGTGCTGACAAAGGAGGAATAATTAAAGCAGCAAGTTGAATTGTTGCCAAAGGAAGAAAAGGCACAGAAGCCTTATGATTTTTATTTTAACAATTGTTTTATGATTACAGTTTTTGTTGTAGACAAGGAGCAGAAATTAGATGTTGCAAAGGAACATATTTTCAAGGATATTCAGGAATTTTGGGTGGAAGCAATATCTCCAGCAGCACCTAGAGCAATATCAAGAGTAATAGCAGAAGTTGAAATAGAAAAGGCTAAGAAAAGTAATCAGCGGTGTAAAAATGAAAGGACAATGTGCAATGAGATGCAGAATGTGAAGGTGTTGAAGTTAGTGGACAGCAACAACGACCTGAAGCAGAGAGGAAGAGATAGCAGTAAATGGCAGAGTATGGACCAGCGCAAGGATGTAATGGAAATGGAGAATGAAGAACTATGGCAGTTGATGATGAAACAATCCAGGTTGAGGAAAATGATAGCAGGAGGATTCATCAATCAGAATTTGAAACTGATTGAAGAGAGGAAAATGAATCAGAAGACGACAGATATACAGCAGCAGCAAAGGTGCAAGGCATTTGGGTAGTTACAAAATAAAGTTTGGGACCCTGGAGGTTTTCTATCAACATATGAAGGCACATGATCAAGAGATCATGAATGTTTTCTACCTTGGGAGTCTGATGCAGGAGCATTCAGCTCATAAGAATCATTGTATTTTAGTAGACATAGGGGGGTCTTGTGTTTAAGGAAGTTGGTTTCCTAAGTGTTGAATTAATGTAATTACTTAGGTTTTGAGTGATGATTTTAATGAAAATAGGAATTAATTAAGTATTGTGAGGCATATTGTAAATGTTCTTGAATGAAGGGGAACATGAGATAATCATGATAGTTGAGAGTTCATAGGAATTGATAGCCTTGGAAATTAATTGTAGATCTTGAATTAGGAATTAGTTCATGATTTGTAGGATTGAGAGGATTCTTAGGTTTTAGTTGAAATTATTAAAGATCCAAACCAAAAATTGGTTATAGACTCCTTTTGTATAAATGTAAGCCTAAAAGGCATAAAAAGAGTTAGTCAAGTTAGATAGTTAGTTGGTTAGCTAGTTAGAGGTTTGATTGTAACCCTACGGGCAAGTAAGAAAACAGAGGCCACTGATTAGAAAACCATGCCAGAGAGACAGAGAGTCTCATTATGTATGTAATATTCCTAATTAGACATGGCTAATTGGAATATTCAATTTTGCCCAATTTTTGTCTTCTATAGTTATTTATAAATAAAAAAAGTGAGGACGGGGAACATAACTCACTTTAAGAATAAAAAGTCACTTCCTAGTAGCACAACGTTGTGACTTAAGGAGGAGCCAAGGGGGCCAAATGGGGATGCAGAAATGGAGCCCACGCAAACACATGGAGGGACTGCGTAGGAGGGAAGAACAAATGGCAAGAGGGGAATCACGCAGGAGGAGGTGAGCCTGAAGATTGTGAGAGGCAGAGGCTATAAAATAGAGAGGAGCCCCCTCATTTTGGATCATTCAGTTATGTGCATTTGGAGCTAGTCGTTTCGACTTCTGAGCACACTGGCTATTTAGCTAGTCTACAGCACTGTTTAGTGCATTGAGTGTCTTCGTTTGTAGATCTCACCCTTAGCCCCGGGGGACTTCAAGTGCCTGCTCGGGCAAGGTATTTCCTTTGGTGTTTCAACAGTAGTTTCATCAGCATTCCAGCAGTCGTTTTAGCAGCATTTTGGAGGACTGCGCAGCACTGGGAGAGGGACGCAGTTCTTTTTGGTTGTAGTGTTGGATTGGGGTTTTGCAGGTGGATTTATGCTGGGAGATTGAGCAAGGCTCCAGCTCTTGTCTCATTGGAGGATTTTTGGCAGGGTTTCAAGCAGAGTTTAGAGGGGTTTTCTTCAGTGGCAACGCAGGGCATTGAGGAACCGCGCAGAACCCCAAGTGGGCGTTTTTCAGGGGTCGGCCATTCCAGGAAAGCTTTATGAGTTTTTCTGAGTTTCTTGAGTAGAACCAGAATCCAGAGTTTCAGCTTTTTCTGAGGAGGGGAGCAGCCCCAAATCATCATTTGTTTCCTAGCAACAGCAACAACATCCACACAGAGAGGTCATTCTTGTCATTCTGAGAGTATTTCTTCACTTTACTTGTGCAAGTCGAGGTGCCATCTATCTAGTCACCTCTTGTACTCATTTTATTGCTCAGTATAATAAAATGGCTTAGCATTTCTCGCTGCATTTCTTGTGTATCTGCTTATATTTCTGGTTTACATTATTATATGATGTTCCACTGTTATTTTATCACTTCTGGGTTATTATATCATTTACACATATTTGGTTGGAGTTTTTGCTAGGGTTTGAGGAATATTCTGGGTTCGGAATATTACAATGTAATCACTTGTTTATATATATATTTATATACAAAGAATTCGATTCAGTGTGTGGTGTCTATTGATTAATGAAGTTATGAATTGTGTGTGAATTAAAAGTTTCTGCATAGCATATGTATGCAGGTGGAGTTCGAGCAAAACACAGAGAAGAAGTGAAGATGAAGGATCGTGTCAGATCGTTGAATCCGATTGAAGGATCAATGTGAAGTTCAGGAGTGACATTGTTTAAGAGTACGCGGAGTTAAATCAAGAGGGAGTTGTGTTGCAAAACAATCAAATACCAGAAACCCTGGAGGAACCTGAAACCACAGAGAACTTTGAGAAACCACGTAAAGGCGAAGAAAGTAAAGGCACGAAGGAAGGAAGTAAACGTGCACAAGAGCCGTCAGATCGTTTAGATCGACGGATATTAATGGCAGAAGAAGAATGGCGAAGGAATAGATCTAGATCATCAGATTGACAGATCTATTAAATCGACGGTGATCAACAACTGCGGGAGTAGGAGAGTACGGATTTTCTTGATCGTGGCTGAAGTCCCACACTCGCTCCTAGCCATTGATCTCATATTCAAACTTTTAGATTACAGTCAGTTGCGGGGGTTAAGGCCGTTTTAATCCGTGTGCTAGTTGAAGTCCCGCAAATCGTAGATTGATGGCCTCTTATATCCAACGGATATCGGGTCATAAAGTGATCGGACGTTAATTTCAAAACTGGACCCGAACATTTATAGATCAAGGATTTATATTCCTTATCGGATCCGTAAGGGCGGGTAATCCCCATGCAAGTGGCTCATCCGATATCGTTTTTAACCGTTCGATCAAGTGTGCTTTGATCAACAGTGGGGGGTCGCCGATTAGTTTCGCATCGCAATATTTCATGAGTGGATGAACCTTGGCCTTAAGAAAATGCGATTTGCGATGTGCGATGCTCGGGTGTATCATCAACCGTCGAATTGAAGGGTGAGATCAACGGCGGAGATTGAAACCGATAAAGCTTGGGAAAAAGCGGTCCCGAGAAGTTTATGGACGTGAGTTTAAGTTTGTTTGAGTTCCGGAGGATGAACGGAAATCGTGCAGCAACCGTTGATCTAATGGAGTGAAATCAATGGTGGAGGATTGAACGGAAAAAGGTGAGCGTCGAAAAATGTGCAAAGACTATGGATTGGCGGAAAGGTAAGGTTTACATATGCTTATTGGAGTCTTTCTATTATATAAGAATTATAATAGAAATAAAGCAGATAAAGTATTATGGGTTAAGTTGAATATAACCAAAGTTAAAGAGCGGGGTTGGTTAATATGCGTGGGGTATAGAATTAACCAAAGTTATTTGAAGGTTGAGTAAAGTACCACTCAAAGGTTAATTGAGGGTCAGACTTGGATGGTCAAAAGAACGTTTTTGCATAAACTTAATTAAGAGCTTAAACCTTTATTTGAGAAGGTTTTCACCATGGATCAGGCGATTAAGGCCTAGGACCAGTGACATGCAATTTTATTTGCATAATGTCGGTATTGTCGGCTTAGCCCGGCATCAATGCCTCATAGGGCTGAGCCGATCTGTGTCCTAGGAGGGCCGACTTGGCTCGTTGGAAGACAAAATATCAATTATAAAATTCATTTTTTTCTTTTCTTTCATGTGTCCAAATAGCACATATACAAAATTAATTTTCTTTTTATAAAAATAAATGTCTGCTTCAATTAATTATAAAGACCGAACCTAATTACATTTTCCAACAGGAAAGATTGTGGCCAACATGCAAAGGTATGTGTATTGGCCCAAGATGCAAGAACAAGTAACTAGGTTCATAAGAGGATGCATGCTTTGTTGTACCAACAAGCCTAGCAACAGGAAACAGGATCTATATCATCCCTTACATATACCCACTTGTCCTTGGGAAGCATTTCCATGGACTTTGTGGGAGGTTTACCAACAACTGGGAAGGGACATGACTACATGTTCGTGGTAGTTGACAGGTCCAACAAGATTTGTGTTATGATGCCCTATAAAAAGACCATCATTGGGAAAGAAGCAACAAACATGTCCTTTAGACAGGTCTAGGTGCACTTTGGGATACCATGGAGCATTGTTTCAGACAAGGATACAAGATTTCTCAGTGCATTTTGAACTACATTATGAAAGAAGATGTACACAAAGTTGAAGAGTTCTACGACCTTCCATCCATAGACAAATGGGAAGACAAAAGTAGTCAATAGGACTTTAGTGCAGCTTTTAAGGGGATGCAACCAAAAGCATTTGAAGACCTAAGATGAAAATATGGTATATACACAACATTCTTGCAACAGAGCAATCCACACTCCTACTAGAAAGTCCCCATTCGAAACTTGTTTTGGATATTTTCTGCCTTCACCTTTGGACATTACATGTGCGCAGCAACGAAGAGTGAGGGAAGATCTTACAGGAGAAGCCTTGAGAGTTGAAAAAATTATAGAGAAGATCAAGCATATCCATATCCAAGTACAAGAGACACTGCAGAAGTCACAAGAAAAATATAAGGCCAAACATTATCAACACAAACTAGAGAAATTGTTCAAGGTGGGAGACAGAGTGTGGCTACACTTGGACAAGGAGAGGCTACAGGGGCCTAGCAAGAAAATCAAGGCGTTGCGGCATGGTCCTTTCAAGATACTAGAAAAGGTGGGTGATGTCTATCGACTCAGTTTACCACCATATATGTGCATTTTCTCAGTTGTGAATGTAGAGAATCTAAAACTCTATTAGCTTTCCATGCTAGATCAAGAAGAGGAACATGTCCTACCTTATGTGGAAGATTTAGCACCAGATGCTCGGTCAGAGTTGACAGAAGATACAGTTTTGCAAAATAGGTTTAGAACTACAAGATAAAGGCAACATGACCTTCAGCAGATTGGGTTGAAAGAAGAACTTCCAGGCAAAGCTAAATGGTACACCCGAGAGAAGGTGGAAGAAAATTTTCATCACATCATTCAGTGGAAGCTTTTAGGGACCAAAAGCCTCCCAAAATGGGGAGGTGTGATCCAAATTGGATCATTATATTGTTTTTCATCCATCTCGATGCTTTCATATTGGAAAAAGTGGAGGATCAACTCACATGACCCTTTTTACCGACAAGACCCAGTTTGGCAAAATGGGGTATGAAACCTTCTAAGAGCGTTTTGAAGCACCAAACAATGCTTTTGGGAGTAAAACTTTGTTGCTTTAGCACCACACCTTTTTTTTATCCTACACACAGAGACCTTTCCAACGACACAAAAATCGTGTCAATCAAAGTTTGTATGTAAAAATTATGTCACTCAGAAGTTGACCTTCCTATTTTCACCACCATAATTTGAGAGGATTGCACATCAACCCCCATTAAACATGAAAAAGGGCTAGCCACGTGATTATGATAGAGAAGACTCTCAAAAATTCTATATTGTAACTCTAGTTAAGAGTTGAGGTAGTCAAACCGAGCCAGTAGGAGGAAAAATTGTTACATTCGTTCAAGTGCATGTGTTCCATAGCTGAGCAAAAATAGCCAAGAGGGATAGGAGATAAAGCTCACAAAAAGGATTTGTGAACTGTTGTAGCCCACAGGCCTTAGGCCATACTTCTTTGTACTAGTAGTAATATTTCCATTCAAAGAAAAAGAGTAGAGCAGTCTCACCTTCTAGCTGGGTTTTTCTCCCGAAAGGGTTTCCTAGATCATATCTTGTGCCAAATGTGTTTGTGAGCTTTTATTTTGTCATTCTCTATTTTCTGCATAATTTTAATTTGCATGCATATACTATTAACAGTGATCTACAAATCTATAAATCTAAAGAGATATAAAACTGTAATAGTGTAGATTTGGGTATTTAAGTATAATTTTATCATATATGTTGTGACGAACTGTCTAGTGGAATATCCACAACAGTTTACAGGTCATCAAAATATGTTTATTCGACTCAATTAACTATATAAAGGCCAATAATAAGGGCAATAAATTAAGAGGATGGTCCATAGCGCCAAGATAATTAGACCCATTTAAGCACAATTAAAAAATCTATTAAACTATTTATACCCTGATAATAACATATTAAGATTTCTAAGATTTAATTAGATATATTCACAAAATTTACCCCTTGCACTTTACACTAACTTATATTATTATATTCACAGCTACTAACTTCATCTATCAATGTCTAAGTACTTGATAATGGAGGAGGTACATAAGCATTGGAGATTATTAGAAAACCATAACCAATGGTAAGATTCAACTACTAATCTAGAAGCCCTTCAATTCACTGTCCATTGTAATGTGAACATGGAGTCCCATAGATATTCTTGTACCAACTCTAACCCGGTGACCTAGCTACGACACAAAGATTAGTTGCATCCATGATTACCTAAACTAGGACTGGCCAAACTCCTTTGAATCCTTGCAATTTCTCAAAAATAAATGCCAATAAGAAGGGACTTCCTAGAGATGTCGCAATCATGATGATTAGTGGGTGGCACAAATATCCTTCCACCCATTCATTAGAATAGAGAACTTGTGATGAATATCCTTCCATCCATCCATAGGAATAGATCTCCCCACCGTCACCACGTTTATCTCATCTCCCACATTTAACTGTTAATCTTCAACACTTGTTTGTCCAGCAGTAGTGCACTGAGCCTTTTCTCACCTTTGGTGTATGTGAATCCCTTGTAACAAAGGCCTTTTAAACGTCGCCTTATTAAAATGAGAGCGATCAGAAGAAAAAACTTGCAACTCCGTCGTCAACATCTTCAGAATATTGCATATTGTACAGTTTTGCTATGCTACCTTGAGCAAACCTCCTTTAGTGTCTACAACACAAGAAGCCCCCATTACTTCGCTAGACCCTTCAACCCCTACGTGACCTCATATACTAAGTAGATTGAAAAGGGTGAGGGGCATTTTCACTTGATATTTTAGTCGCATATTGCAGTAGAGGCTTTTCCAAGTTAAAATTAACCCCAACTGATTTGAAATAATATTCCAGGTCAAATAATTGCTCCCATTTCTTTTGGTTGAATGTAGTAGTTTTAAATCCAATGCACAAAAAAAGAGAAGATACCATACATAAAAAATAAGCACCAGAAACAAAGTTTTACTTACAGGACTCTCTGCTATTGTTCAAAGTTGAATTAGCAAGTTCAAAATAAATTCAAAAAACCAAAAAAAAAAAACAAAAAATGCTTTTAGAGAATAACAAACCATAAGGGATGCCTGCCATACCCCCCAACAATAGAGGGTGCCTAGACGTCCTTGATTTATACTGGACATCCCAACGATACTACCTTTTGGCAGGGGACATCCTTGCATGTCCCATTCAAACTGGAGATGTTGGGTATTTCCCAATCATAATTACATCCCTGAAATGCAGGATACAGACCTCCAACATCCAGGGATGCATCCTTCGGTGATCAACTCCTAATGGGGCAGATCATAGGTCAAGAAGACATGCAGGTAATCCTGAAACGAAAGCTCAGTTGGCTACCCTTGAATTCAAAATCTACTGTTGCATTCACTCCTAATTAGTAGCATCTAGTTATGGTACTCTGTAAATTACACAGTGAACAGAAACAAACACTTCAGATTGTAAGGAAGTTTTGATATGAAAGGGGTTACTTAAAAACTGTAGACAATTAACTAATTTAGTACAGTCATCATCTAGCAAAGGATCCAGATAATATATTCCCCTCGAGTAGGAGAGGCACAGTACGGTTGTCATACCAGCATGGAACCAGATATAAAATGATTCTATGATAAGGAATCAGAAAACTCAATGTGATAAGCTGCTTGGAACAAAATGTTGCTCACTTCTCTAGCAGAAAAGTACCAAAACAAAGAAAAAGACAATAGGAATCAAGATTGCAACAAAAAAAATCCTATAGAATTGTATGTCAAGGGAAAAAGAGGACAAACAATAAATAAAAATCCAGGTTTAAAAATAGTATAAATGTTCTAATTCAAGAGGAGAATAAAATAATGAATAATTTTAATAATAAGAAAATTAGAGTTGAGCATAAGATAATGTACAAAAACCAGTGCCAATTGGCACTTGTTTCTTGACCTCCTTCTCTTCCTAATGCATTGATGTGGAACAAAGGCAGTTGTTGAGAAATCTAGTCAAAAGATTAGTATAAAGATCAGGCTGGCATCTAAGATGGCCAACATGGGGTGACCAAACAAAGTCATGGGAGTCCACCTGTCGACCACATCTCTTTTGTTCTTCAACAAAATCCTTCACAATCTGAACTGGCAGCACCCTATCACCAGAACTATAAAGGTACAGCTGGGGATATGGAGGTTGGTTCCTTGACAGTAATTCAATTGTATGATTGAACCTCCTGCACAGAACCAGGCACCAAACAAAATTCTTAACAATGATAAGAAGAATTGAATTTATTCGTCACCACATTTAAAGTCCAAATTTGGGAACATGATTCCTTATAAGACAGTGTAATGAGAATCAGACTTTTAGATAAGTTTTTCAGAATGGCACACCTTTTAACACGTGGGTGATTAAAAAAAACAGAGAAAATTTTATGCAATAATGCAACAACTACTGGTTCCATAGCATTAGGCTTGCCCACTGCCCCATCTGTTGCAATGAAGGAGCTTCTCTTCTTAAATATTGCTATTGAAAACCCCTTCGCCCAAATCTGCAGCAAATTCAGAAGCCACCCTTACATATTAATCCTAGTAGTTGACCACTAAAAATCAACCAAATCAAATTGCACTTTGTATGGAATCATGATAGAAAGATGTCCTAACAGTCACCTGAGGATCTGGTTTTGCAAGAGGTGAGGAGTCTATTATACATCCTTTCATCTGAGCAGTCAAATGCTGATAATGCTCTAAGATTGTATCTAAGACGAAACTGTATCTGTACATTTATGCATATTCTATTAGATTCAATAACCCGCAAAAGCAAATGAATTGAGGAAATACATAGCAGATATTGTAACATTAAATATTAAATTGGAAGAATTGTCAAAGATTAGTATTTGATGTATAGACGAAAAAAAAAACATGTTAGGAAACTCTCCTACATCCAACCAAACGGCTCCTCCAAGACTCAATACCAAGAAAAGACACTACTTTCAACAAAGAGAACATGATTGCTTGTGCAATAAAATCTATGTAAAAAATAAGACAAACACTGATCATGGTAAGCTCACTACGTACCAAACACTAACCAGTACACCAGCTGGCATCATTCCTACAAAACTAAGGCCACCGTATCAATAATTCTCTTTGAAATGTATACCTGACCAAAAGTAACTTTGAAGAACAAGAATTGTGGAAGATATAACTTTAACACCCATTGGTCTGTAGGATCCGTTAAACTTGGCATTTTAAATAGGTGCTGACCTCTAGTAACAATACCAAACTGGCAATACCCAAAAAAAAAAATCTAAACGTAAGATCCTGATCTGGTAACCAGATCTTCCAGATACTCAATTCGAAGAATTATCCAGACAAATTTGTCTTAGTAGTCTTCTTGTGAGCAATGAATAGCATTTTCAATGAAGGAAGGTAGATTAAAATAAGTCAAATTTCTATTTAATCCACATATTCCTGGTGTTAGCATGCATTTTGGACCATAAGCATTATGGTTTGGGGGTTGTTACCCCTAATACTGGCATGAGTTGTAAATTATGACTCTCATCACATCACATAGTTTCAAGGGTGACATATGGGGATACACACCTCCTTTTTACTGGGAGATGGTTCACTTTTGGTTGGGCATCTTGATGATTGTGGATGTTCTTCTCTTCATCATGGTGATGCATAGGATGCTACATGTTGGATCAGTGGTTAAATGATGGCATATTTTGGTTGATGGAGCTTTGGGGCTAGGAGTTGGTGGTTGCAATTGATGCCATGGTGACAGGTGTGAGATTGTCCTTGGTGCTATGGTATTAATGAAGTTGTTCGTTGTTAGCCTAACACTTGATCTTATCATTATGACTTTGGCTCATTGTGCTGGAAAAATTACTTTAAAAGGTCAACCCCTTTAGACCCTCTAAAACATTATAAAACAAGTGAAGCAATATGAAAGGCTATACTATCATAATAAAGGGATCACCTACTTTATAATCCCACACTAGCTTAAGCAAATATTAAATCATGGTTCAAAAGGTAAAGCAATGGCAAGGTCATTGTATAGGCCATGGTATATCACAAAAAGGGATCAACTCTTCTAAACCGTAGTATTCAAAACCAGTTGATTCAAACCGTAAACCCTGGTCAGTTCATTACCCAGAGGAACCTAACTAGTAGAAAAATCGGTTTTTTCATTCGCACAGGCTAGGGTTTCCATTAACCAGCCATAAACCCACTGGTTTATGATGGACTGGCTGGTTGTTTTTCCATAAACTGATTAGTTTATTGCCAAATCGGCCACACACCCCACGCAAATGGTTTTTGGGTGTTTTGAAGCGGTTTTGAGGGAAACTAGGGGCTTTTCCCCTCTAACAATAGCGCCTCCAAGCCTTAAAAGGGATGTCTCTCCTCTCATTTGCCTCACACATCTCATTTGGAGTTTTTGTGAGCTTGGAAAGTGTTGAGTTTTTGCTGGAGTAGTGAAACAACAAAGAGTTTGGGCTGAGTAGTAGCCAGCATGCCTCCCAAAGCCAAGGATATTGCATGGGCTCATTGTGATATGAATGATGGCAAAATGATCTACAAATATTGCCAAAAATCTATTGAAGGAGGGGGTATTTAGAGGCTAGTACAACACTTGGCTAGGATAAGAGGCTATGTAAATCCATGTAGAGCACCAAATGAAGTAATAGGGCATATTAGCAAAGAATACCTTCATAAGTTTGAGACTCAAGCAGCTGAGAAGTTTGTGACTTGTCCAGCTGAAAAGTTTGAGACTCAACCAACTGAGTTTGATCATGATGGGCACTGATCATGTTAATCATTGATATGTAGAATTATAGTAGGCCAGTGGCCCCATAGCTTGTAGCATTGTTTTTGGACTCTAGGGGCCATTTAGAGCCTCATTGACTATGTATTTTGTTGTTGATATTATTGCACTCAGTGCCATTTTGATATATTCACCTTTACATGGTATATAGAGGAGCAAACTTTGCATATTTTGTCTCTATTGGTTTGGACTCATGGTTTTAAATCTTAAAAATAGTTTTTCAATTAAAAATTAATTATGTCATTTATTTTTTTAAAGACCGATTCATTGAGATCTGACCAGTCCCGGTTTTACCGGTTCTGATTTGAAACCCGGTTTGATAGGTGGACCGGTCCGGTCACCGACTCCAATTTTGAATACTATAAAGCATCTATTTAAATTCACTCATCCATGGACCTGTTATCACACAAACTCATAACCTTCTGATAAAGTCTGAAGCTCAAGTGTGATCCGAGTGAAACTCAAAAGGCGGCAATTGTCACCTCACCAACCCTCCTCTCACTTCAAACAAGCTCTCCTCTGGCTCAAGGGGGCCTCCTTATGTTAAGATTGATGGGGTTTAAGGCAATGAGGATCAATATGATATAAAGAGTAAACCTAGAAAAATGGTTTTGAAAGAGTTTTAGTAGTGTCTTCCTTTTCATTGGGCATATGGGGTCACCAGGGCTCCTTTGAGAAGGGAGAGAATGGACACAACGTGATGACTAAGGATGCCCACTACTAACCTTCGAAGATCCTCTTATAGGGTGTTGACTAGGGTTGTCCACTACTAACCCTAAAGGATCGTCCTATGACTTTTACAAGCTTCAAGACAACTTCAAGGAAAGGTTTTCCACTAGTACTCTTCCTAGGATAGGATTTATCCAAGCATAATACAAAGACGGTGCATCCTCACCACTAGATAATTACATTTGAACTTTGTATACTCAACAAATAAATCCACAAGATTCAGAGAGATCACTTGCTCAAGAAATCATCTCTATTTAGAGATTCTCTTCTACCCATCACACTAGGTCCATTTACCTTTCTCCTTTTATCATTCATTTCATTGTTGCTAGGTTCTTTATAATCCCACTCATTACTACACAAAGTGAGCTTAGTAACCAATAAGTAACCCCCCCGGCTCTAATTGGGAACCTTTCCTAAATCTGAGGTGACAAGAGAGTTGATGAGGTAACAATGGACAAACTCCTAAAATCCACAAGGATAGTACCCTAGTTTTGGTACTTCAAGCTAACGGTGCTAGTTTGTGTGCTAACACACTCCATTACCCTTGTTCCCTCTACTTCAAATGGCATTCCTCCCTCTTCAAATTGATTGTTTCCTCATTGTCATTGGCCCATTCAAATCCCAACAAGGCATGGTAAATAACCCTTCCATCAACAATTTTGATGATTTTGAAAGTTGTCTATTTCAACGACTTAAAATTATGCCATTGTCCTTATAATCCCCAAGTTGACCTCAACATCCTCCATGCAATAAATAGGATCTATCCTATATTAATTCGCCAACCAAAATTGAATGGGAAAATGTACTAGACATGGTTTTCCCATCATTTCCCATGATATCTTCAAGAGGATGTTCATCTTGAATCCCAAATCCAACATGATATCCCCCACGTCACATCCATGGATCTAAACATCCATCCTTAATTCTCAATTGATACAAGGATTTTTCTTTTGACTAATTTGTCAAACTTTTCTCTTAGATAAGGGCACATAAATATTTCCTTCCTTTCCCCCTTCAATCAACATGCCAAAGGCCTATCTAGACTTGCCCATTCATTCTCCATCATCCAAGAGCCTAATGAAGATTTGGAAGAATTTATGAATCAGTTTGGTCGAGATAGTCCCTCTTTTAAGTAATTATGTTCCTTGGTCGCACTCTTGCCATAAATGCTCAAAAATGATGGATTCGAAAGATGTATTACAAATTAACTCTACTCACAAAAGCCTCCATTCAAAAATTTCAAGCTATTGTAGTGTTTCTTGCATCATGAGCTGCCTTAGCGACTACTTCATGTAATGCTTTCAAAGCTTCCTTAAAATAGATATACTTTATTACATTGAACCCAAGGTTTGCAAGAGCTTCTTTCCTTATATGGGGAGCCTCTTACTTGAAATCATCGGTTCTTATGCAAGCCCCTCCTAATCACCACATTAATCCAAGGATCCTCAGCTCAACTATATGGAAGAGCTATGAATTCACTAGGTTTGCATTTCTTTGTCTTACTTTAGTCTCCCACTTGCTTATTAGGTTGAGACTATCCTTGAGCAATGGCCCGTGGTCCTACAAATAGCGCATCTCACCATCCTCAGATATGGACAATCTCAAGGGATGTGTGCCACCTCATCATAATTGTAGCATCAAATGTGCAACAACCATTTCAACCACCTCTATATGCTCCTGTATACCCACCTCTAAAACTTCCACCATATCCTCCTCAACGTCCCCTCTCGACCAATCTAGAATTCGCCTCCTCCACTCAAATGATGTCATCACAAATCATTCCACCAATGCCTATAGGGAAATAGTTTTATGTGGTGTGGGTATTCGTCCTACAAATATCATAAAGAATAGTACATGGGGAAAATTAAATTTTTAAGCATCCAGGAAAGAGGTGGGTGGTGGCCATAGGACCTACAGATTTCACAATATTCACTTGTGATGTTCCCTGGGAATATGGTTGGTGGCAACATCGAGTTAGGTGCATGTTAACCCACAAGTTTGCTTATGTAACCAATGATATGGTCATCTTGGCCTCCACACTTGAGTGTCTAAAAAGACAATTGGATGCTCTCATGTTGTTTTGCAACCTTCGAGGATTGACAATCAACCTTGGGAAAACCAAGGTGATGATCTTCAATAGCTTGAAGAAGTCTCTTTCAAATTTACACTTTTACTTCAAAGGGAAGGACATTGAGGTTTCACTTTTCAAGGCCTAGGTTTAGGTTGATGTAGGCCCTCCGAGCCGAAGTGAATAAGAGTTATGGGTCTTGTTATCACAAAATCTAGCATGCCTACAACCTAGTGCAAAGTGTTGAAAATGTAGCGAGTAAAGGTCTTTTGGCTTGTGCCTTAGCCAATGAAGACCTCAAGTTGTCCTCATGAGTTAAACTTCAATTAGGATGAATTATTTCCAGTTTATTGGAATAATCACCAAATTAGCATGCATAGAGTTGGAGCTTCAGCTAAGTGGATTCTTCATCAGTTTGACTACAAAACAAGGTGGCAGTTACCAATTAAGTTAGAGCAAGTTAGTCTTCGATCTTGACTTAAGGAAAAGCGAGTTAGATCTCTAGTGTTGATTGGAGAGAACACGAGTTAACAACTCTAGTGATGATTTGAAGGAGAGCTAGTAACACTCTCAATTAACTTGCTATCAGAGCTCGAGTTCTAAATTTGAACTAGCCTAATTTAGCATGGATCGAATCTATAAAGAGGAGGACGAAGGCACAAGGAATCACAAGTTTTGTGCACAAAGGTTTATGACAAGACAAAGCTCACAAGGTGTGAGAGAGCCTTGTTTGTGGAAAGCACAGAGAGCTTGTGTCCTAAGTAATAGGAGATCACAAGTGTGCTAGGATTTAGGAGTTGGGATCAAGGGTTGGCAAGACAAGTCCAAGCTAGATCAGCAAGAGAACAAGTATGTTCTCATAGGGACAGATTGCTTTGTATTTGATTCAATTGCTCAAAATCAATAAAACCATGTCAAAGAGAGGGTTTTCCCAATTGGGTTTCCTGAGAAAAATAAGCGTGTCGATTTGTGTGATGTGTTTTTATTTGTGTTCTAATTATGTTGCTTATGAATTGTTAAGAGACTTTGTATCTTGGTGAAAGTAAACTAGATTTCAATTTTCAGATATTCATCTAAGTAGTTGCAGAGTTTTCATGGAAAATTTAACATGGTATCAGAGCAAAGATCAGCATAAAGACCAACACCATATTGACTAGTCAGTGGAGCACAAATCAAGCAGGAGGTTTGCATTAGAGTTTGAAGAGAAGTTTTTACGGGCATTTTTTTTGTGGCAATTTTAAAAAAAAAAAAATGATTCAAGTAAAAAAGAGCAAAAAGTGCCCGCCTTTTTTTTAAAAGAAAAAAAAAAATTGAAAAAAAAAGTGTAGTGCGTGGTGGTCGACAACCCAGCCGCTGCCAAGGCAGTTGGCCAACCAGCTGCAGCAACGGAGGGAGGTCAAGAATGTCCTCGGCAGATCTGGAAGTCGAGACAGTCGTGTGTCAAGAATGGGCATACATCGGGCAGATAACAAATGACCTGAGTAAGCCGCCACAGTCAATGGGCCACAAGAGCACGTAGGAAGGTTGTGAGATGGCAACGGTAGATGGGTCGAGCAGAGAAGACGCCATGGCCACTAGAAACACAAAGCCAGCCGACTAGCTGACGATAAAATTGTAGCTTCGACACCCTATATCAGAGAACGATGTTGAGATCCTCCAGCCGTCAAGAGTCTGAATCCGGCAGACATACCACTGCGACGCCATGTGTGCAGAGGTGGATCGTGGGGAGGAGTGTCAGCCGAGTTAGTGATCGACAGTCGCATGTAGCTAGACACAGGTTGTCGAGGTCAATATCGATTGAGACAAAAGTCCGACAACCCGGCACAGGAAGTGTTGGCTTGGTGGAGATGCAGTCGACTGCTGCAGAGCACGACGGGCACAGCAGCCAAGGACTCGAGCTACGGAGTCTAGTGGTGAGTTGATGGAGTATAGACTCCAAGATCCACAGCTCCCACACAAGTGTAGCTGCCAACGCAGAGTACAGAAAGGGAGATCCAGTCGAGGAGGACACTGAGTAGCTAAACGTTACCATAAACTATCTAATGTATTGGAGTGTCGGTCAAGTTACTCAGACTAAGAACAACTGAGCGGGGTTTTGATAGTGTTGTGATAAAAGCTGAGAGCACAGGGGCGGTGGTAGATCAGTGGGTAGGGGACAACAAGTTTGGGCAGCGAGCAGCAGGCTCGGGCGGCAGGCCTGGGTAGCATGCAGAAGATCGTGGGTCAAGAAATCACAAGGTGTTGAAGTCGGCACCACGCAGGAGTTGGTAAACAGTCGAGCCAACAATCATAGCAGTCGGGGACGGCTGCAGGGGATCGTCCCGCGGGCAAGGTGCCACGTTGGGCATGATCAAGGAGCTACGAGATGCAATGGTTAGCCAAATTCATTGGGCAAGGGATTTGCCGCGACAGGCATGGGCCAACAGTTGCTGGCAGAGATGGTAGCATCTAGTGGCAGGTACGAAGGACAGTACTAGCATCCAACAGGATTGGTGGAGGTCAACCCTCGGAGGGAGAGAGGGAGACCACACTAATCAGGGGATTGGCAGCACAATTCGTGGGTGTCTCAAAGGACTGAGACAGACACACATTCGTGCTAAGACTTAGCACAAGATCGATGTTAGTGACAGAGAATGGGAGGAAGCCTCTTCCAAATTTGTCGGGACCAGTTGGTATGAGCTAACAATGATGGATGCTCAGGAGTTGGATCCTAGGATCATGGTTGGAAGGAACAGGTCTTCAGATTCTGCAGCAAAAAGCAAGGAAGTCTTCTAGTTCAGAGGGAGCAGTTGTAACAATGAATAACGTGGTAGTGTGGAATACAGAGACAGGTGGACGAGGTTCTTCCAGAAGTACCTTCCTCGCTAAGAGGGAGTGTTGAAAATGTAGTGAGTAAAGGTCTTTTGGCTTGTACCTTAGCCATTGAAGACCTCAATTTGTCATCATGATTTAGACTTAATTAGGAAGAGTTAATTCCATTTTACTGGAATAATCGTCAAGTTAGCATGCATAGAGTTGGAGCTTCAATTAAGTGGAGTCTTCATCAATTTGACTACAAAACGAGGTGGCAGATACCATTTCAGTTAGAGAGAGTTAGTTTTCATTCTTGATTGAAGGAAGAGCGAGTTAGATCTCCAGTGTTGATTGGAGAGAGCACGAGTTAACAGCTCCTGTGATGATTGAAAGGAAAGCGAGTAACACTCTAAGTTAACTTGTTATCAAAGCTCGAGTTCTAAACTTGAACTAGCCTAATTTAGCATCTATAAAGAGGAGAACGAAGACACAAGGAATCAAAAGTTTTGTTCATAAAGGTTTGTGACAAGACAAAGCTCACAGGTTGTGAGAGAGCCTTGTTTGTGGAGACCGCAGAGAGCTTGTGTCCTAAGTAATAGGAGATCACAAGTGCACTAAGATTTAGGAGTTGGGATCAAGGGTTGGCAAGGAAAGTCCAAGTTAGATCATCAGGAGAACAAGTATGTTCTCAAAGGGACAAATTGTTTTGTATTTGATTCAATTGCTCAAAATCAATAAAACCACATTAAGGAGAGGGTTTTCCTAGTTGGGTTTCCTGAGAAAAAAAAGTGTGTCGATTTGTGTGTTGTGTTTTTATCTCTATGTTTTAATTTTGTTGCTTATGAATTGTTAAGAGACTTTGTATCTTGGTAAAAGTAAACTAGATTTTAGTTTTCAAATATTCATTTAAGTAGTTGCAGAGTTTCATGGAAATTTGACACAAAGCCTAACTAGGCAACCTAGGACATATGGCAATAAAGAGATTATCCACCAATGATTTAGTGGCCTCTCTCCAATGATTTAGTGGTGGATGTTATCCCCACAAGGGAGGCTTCCCTAAATAATTGACCCAATGAGATTCAACAAACAAGGGCTCAAGGGTGATATAAGGTCTAATGGTTATCAAGGAAGGTACTAGCTAGGCCTTGATGACCATGTTAAGAGATACAAGCAATCAAGCACACTTTACACCAATCCCAATATAGACTAGAAGAGGTTGCTATAAACTAGGGTTTTTAAGATATGCAAGTTTACAACATGCAAAAGTATTTAGCAGCTAGGAAATAGTCTCTAAGAGACAGATTCAATAAAGTATCAAATGCCATCAAGGGGTAAGCCAGGAAAAAGGTAACTTCTGTGGTTTTTAATGATTGAATATGCATAAAACAACAATAGAAGCCTAAATGTCAACCCTAATTTGGGGAAAAAAACACAATTGATGCTATATTTTGACTTTTTAGTTTATTAAATGCAACTTTTATCAATAGGATAATGACATGTGTTAAATTTTCTACAAGATGCATAGTAGAATACAATTTTCTGCCAAATGATTACTTCCTAATAATTTTCACACAGTGTTCTATGCCACTGATATAATTGAGCAATTACACTTCAGAAAATATCAACAGTAAATGCAATGGAAATAGTAAAGATCATAGAAAGACAGTGATGCATAATAGAGACAATATTTTTACCTTCGAAGAAAGCCTAGCAACTTTTCTTTAGGAGAAATTATTCTTCAGCAAGGTTTACAAATCCACGGTTTGTCTAGAAATATGTGCCACATATACAATTCCAAATACCAGTCAAACTTGGTCAAACTCTAGCAAGTCAACATTGGTCAAATGCCCAAAATAATCAAAATTCAATGTTGGTCAAACTATCAAAATCTACAATCAAATCAGCCTAGTCAAAGCTTGGACCTACGGTAAACTCTGTGAGCAAATCCGCATGTGCGGCCTACAGTCAATCCTGCATGTGCGGCCTTCGAAATTCGGTCAAACAAAACAGTGAACGTTCAGCCAAACAAAACATTCAATGCTTGGTCAAACAGCTCAGTCAAATATGGTTAAAAGCATCCTCTTTCACATGTGTGGTTGTCCATGAGAGAGAAATAGACCTTAAAAAATCAGATCAGACTTGCTCTTCATTCGTTGTGAATGAGGCACCACTGTCTATTTATACTAGTCAAATGGGATTAAATAACCCAAGGAACACGGCCCTTCACCCTCCTAGGCTAACATGATTTTTTTGGGCCGACTTGTCATTCAAAAATCCAATTTTTATTTTAATTCTTCATAATTTTCTGGGCCGACTTGTCATTCAAAAATCCAATTTTTATTTTAATTCTTAGGCATGTGAGAATACCTCCCGATGCTACACAAAAAATCAACACTCCTTAGTGAGGGAGGTATTCTGCTTGGCTGCAACAAATTTCTCCTTAGCTGAAATTTCTCCTCCACAAGAAAATTTCATGAGCTTGCTATGTTGATGTATTGTCTTTTCACATGCACATCTATAGATTACTCCATCCTAGAGTAGGAAATGTAAGTATCCTGGGCCATTTACCCCTAGCCAAATCAGCTTGACTCCTCATGTAAATGTATCAATCTCCTCTAGTCAAATCAGTAGACCCACCCAAAGTCCTTCATGGCTTCTCAGGAGAGGATTTGCCCCTGGACCATTCACCCCTAGCCAAATCAACATGGCCCAGCCAAAGTCCCTCATGAATTACAACAATCTCACCCAAAGTCCTTCATGGCTTCTCAGGAGAGGATTTGCCCCTGGACCATTCACCCCTAGCCAAATCAACATGGCCCAACCAAAGTCCCTCATGAATTACAACAATCTCCTCCAGTCAAATTAGTATGACCCAACCAAAGTCCTTCATGGCTTCTCAGGAGAAGATCTATCCAATCCTGTAGTTGCCCTAGGCCATTCACCCCTGGTCAAATCAGCGTGACCCAGCCAAATCAACATGGCCATTAAGGTGAATGTATCCATCTCCCCTGGTCAAATCAATATGACCCGGCCAAATCAGCATAGCTTCTCAAAAGATGGTCTGCCCAATCATGCAAAGACATCAACACTCCCTCTCAACAAGGGAGACATTCTACATCACACCAAGCTTATCTCTGAAGTATACAAACTTTGCTCTAGGCATAGGCTTGGTGAGAATGTCAGCAATCTGCTCCCCTGTGGCTATGTACTGGAGTTTCATTACTCCTCTCTGCACCATGTCTCGGATGAAGTGATATTTGATCTCAATGTGCTTTGACCTTATCGAATAGCCTTGCAAGTAGCTTCCAAAGCCACATTGCATCCTGAATTGCAGCACTGGCTGCAATATACCCTAATTATGTTGTACTGAGTGCAACATAAGCCTATTTCCCACTAAACTAGGATATCATAGCTAATGCCAAGTTGAAGCAACACTCCCAAGGTGCTCTTTTCGTCCTCTGCACTCCCTACCCAATCTCAATCTATATATCGTTACAGCCTCACTTCACCACCTGAGATATATCTCAAACCATATCCAGTTGTACCACGCAGGTACCTCAACACATGCTTTTCTACTGCCTAATGTATCTTCTTTAGCTCAACCATATACGAGCTCAAGGTGTTCACAGCAAAGCAAATATCTGACCTGGTGTTAACCGGGTTCATCAAGGAATCGGTCAACTATATGTACATCGTGGGATCCACCAAATATGAACCTAAAGCAAAATCACTCAACTTCTTTAGATTGGTTACCATAGGTGTAGTCACGGACTTGTAGTTCATCATACTGAATCTCCTCAAAATCCAAACAATGTACTTCCCCTATCTGAGGAAGATCTCATATGGTCGTTGCCATACCTCCAATCCCAAGAAATAGTGCATCAAGCAAAGATCCTCCATCTTGAACTCTAAGGCCAACTCCCTTTGACACTGAAGCAGATCCTCCTGTGGTAACCCTAGTTGCTTCCCTTGTCACAGAATAAATTCTTCTACCACTGCTACTCCCTCTGTCACTGAAGCATACTCTGTTGTCTAACATGGTCCCCTCAAAGAAAGCATACAGATCCTAGAGACCTCCCGTCTCTAACCATCTTTTCTGACAATCTAAACACATGACATCCTCTTGGAAGGTTGCTCCTTCCATTTTGCCTGATTGTCTGCTTCCTCAAAATTGGAAGCTCTTCCAACCATCTATCACAGTTCTAGAACGTCCTAACAATCTTTACAATCCTCCCTTTTGAACATCAATCACTTCTTGTTGAGTTATGCTTGATCCCTTAAGCCATACAAGAACCTGACAATCTAGCGACTGGAGCAAAAACCACCTCATAGTCCACTCCCTCTTTCTGGGAGAACCCTCTTGCCAAAAAACTCGCTTGTATGTTGCCATCTATTGCGTGAATCATCGCGTTGGCAGCCTCCACAATGGCCCTGTTCTTCCTTTTTCCCATTCAGGAGGCCATGGAAAAGAAAGGAAAAAACCATAGGCAAAATACAAGGACAAGAGGCCAACTAAAAATAAAAGTAACAATAATAATCAAGGGAAAATAAATATAAAGTACTTAGCTCTTGATCTGAGGAGTGTAGGGAATTGCCAACTTCCTTTCTGACAAATTTGTGAGTCTCAAAAACTTGTCATATGCCTTGTCCACAAACCGAACATCACTACAATTATCAATTATTTCTAAAGGAAAAATTCCTTTGACTTCTTCTGAGGTGGATGCTTATCATCATCATCAACATTGGTTATTGATGCATGTTGCTTTCCCTTCCTTTTCTTCTCAAGACAATAGGAGGCATTGTTAAATTTAGGTATGTTCTATGCTAGAGCAATTTATTTAATTTTCACAGATTAGCAATTACATCAGCATAAAGTAAACTACAGATAGAACATAAATATAAATCGCAGAAAACAAGCCAAGACAAGAGGACACAAGATGTGGCGCTAGCCAGGGACAAACCCCAATGTCGGGAAACCCTTGATCAATTCTTCTTTTATGTTCTTCAAAGTTCAGCAGAGAAAGAGAGAGAGAGAGATAGTACATTTACAATAGAAGTAAACACTTTGACTCTTGATATGGCATGAGATCAGTTGAAGACATATGCTTCAATTGATTCTCTGAGGTCACTCCTTCACCTATCTTAGTGCTGCATCTCGTCCATTTGCCGCACCTTTCCGTGTAGCACCATGCTGCCCCATCACAGTGCTGGACCTAGATGACCGAGCTGCTCTCATCTATGATGCTCATCATGCTGCATCTTCCCTGGTCTCGCCCATGCTTATGATTACATTCATCATGATGTTGTCCATGCTCCATGTATCATTGTGCTGCCCATGCACATGATCTCATACATCATGTTGCCCATATATCCCATGATGTTGTCCATATTCATCATGTTGCCCATATATCTCATGATGTTGTCCATATTCATCATGCTGCCCATATATCTCATGATGTTGTCCATGTTCATCATGCTGCCCATATATCTCATGATGTTGTCCATGTTCATCATGTTGTGTCTTTCATGCCATGCCATGCCATGTCATTGAATATGTTGACACAATTCCACTAAAGATTGTTACAGTCATACCATTGATTGCTATATCAACATTGCTGCCCCTCAAAGATGACAGCGTATATGACTGGCACCCTTATATTTGACTGCGGCTTTGTTATGAAACCAGCTCACAAAAAGATAGACAAGATAGATCAATGCCTTATAATTCAGCCTCTTCGAGGGGGCAACCTCCTTTATATTACACAAAAGAACAATTCTTGGATGATACAAATGACAAGACCTCCTTTCTATATATAGGAGTCTAAGGGGTCATAATACGATCAGAGCCGACATAGCAATAATAATGTAAGGGCACAATAATAACAATAGTGGGCTTCTATGGGGCACAATAATAACAATATGGGGACTACATGGATACAACAATATAATAAGGGGGTTGTACTAACAACAATAAGGGGTTACACTAGTAGTATAGGGGCCTAACATGCCCCTCTCCTTCAAAAAGTGTTGTCATCAACGCTTGAGTAGTTCTTGATGCTTCTGTATAAAATTCTTGTCCTCCCACGTGGAATATTTGACAGGTAAGTTCTTCTACTTGATGAGATGCTCTGAAATTGATCGATTTCGTAGCTGTCGGGTTCTTGTTTCTATGAATGCTCCAGGTTCCAATTTGATTTTTCCTTCCTCTTCAAGTTCTGGCAATATTGTTTGAATTGGAATATTCTACAACTTTTGAATGAGTGGCCACAATTCTTTGTCCTTCTTCCATTCATCCCTTGCTTCGTTTATCCAATCTGGTTGGATAATAGATATAGCACAAAACAATGCTTCCACATCCTCATTCTTTCTTGGAAGTGCATCTGACAAAAAATTTCTTCCTTTTTCTGTAGATGATGTCAAAGTCATAACCCAACATATTTGTGACCCATTTTTTTCTGTTCTTCTAAAGATAATATTTGTTCTAAAAAGTATGCAATACTATCATGATCCATTTTTACCTTTAAGTGTCTTCCCATTGGGTAAGGTCACCATTTCTTAAGTGCATGTAGTATTGCTAACTTTTCCTTCTCATAAATAGCTTGCTTGAGATGTCGCCGTAAAAATACCCAATCACCTACATCAAAACTTTTTTTACTGCAATGTTGATCTACCTGTTGTTTCATTCGATTCTGCACCAAAGTGGCATTATCCTTTAAAAGTTGGAGAACTTGTTGTTGATGCTCGATGTGATCTTTCACTGCTTGAACCTTTTTCTTCTTGATATGTCCTATCTAAAGAGTTTGAGGAGTGGTAATTTCTTCCAATGCTCTACAAGATATGGTCAGATTCATTTCTTGATGCTTGATGTGATCTTTCACTTCTTGAACATTTTTCTTCTGGATATGTCCTTCTATATTGATAGTTTGAGGAGTGGTAATTCCAGCCAATGGTTGGATTAATTTCTTCTTTCTCGATATGATCTTTCACTTCTTGAACCTTTTTCTTCTTGATATGTCCTTCTATCTTAAGAGTTTAAGGAGTAGTAATTTTGGCCAATGCATTACAAGATATGGTTGGATTCATTTCTTCTTTCTCGATGTGATCTTTCACTTCTTGAACCCTTTTCTTCTTGATATGTCCTTCTATCTTGAGAGTTTGAGGAGTAGTAATTCTTTCCAATGCTTTACAAGATATGGTCGAATTCATTTCTTCTTTCTCTTGGGTTGGTTATGGTGTATATCCTCTTCTTTTGATGTTTCTTGATCCTTTTCTTCCTCCTCTTCATAATCTATGTAAATTAATTTCTTCTTAGCACACTTATGACCTTTAGTGCATTTGCTATCACAATTGTAACAAAGCCATTTTTCTCTTTTTTTCTTCTAATTTTTGTGGTGTCACCCTTGTAGGTTGTGGAAGGCTAGGAGAAACAACACTTCCATGTTTATAGTTGTGAGGGGTAGAATTCCTTGATTCCATAATTTTGCTTTCCACTTTTCTTGCCAACCTGAATGCCTTCTCCAGTGAATTAGGTTCCCAAAGATGAACCCCATGTTGAATGTTATCATTTAAAGTCCCTATGGAGACATCAATCCTCTGCTTCTCTAGAATATCACTTTCTCTTATATTCAATTTTTGAAAGTCCTCTATGTGCTCTACCACTGAACACTTTTGTTTGAGATTTATCAATTGGCTAAAGAAGGTGTTTCTCTTTGTATCCTCATAATGTGCTATCACTTCCTTTGTGAAAATTGACCACGTGACAAGTGGTTTATGAGAACAAAGCCCTTTATACCATAAAAATTTATTCGGTTCTAAATAATTAGATGCAATACATACCTTTTGTAACAGTGTTACACCATGTAGATCAAAATATTTCTCCATCTGTAGTATCCAATTTACCAGATCCTTGCCATCAAACTTCCTCATCTTGCTTTTTCTTGATTTTAGGAGCTCGAACTTGAAAAACCTGTAACTCTGTAATTTTGGATCTTCCAGTTCTAAAATCACAACCTGCATAGTCTTCTGTGTCCTCTTTCCAATGCCACCAGTCTGATCAAAAATGGATTCTCCAAGAAAGAGTTATGCACAATCTCCCAAGATGACCTGATTATACACATTTTTAGAATAGCGAACTTGTATGACATGTCATGTGTCACTGTTTTGACCTCTAGATCTGAAAAATACAAACAAAAGACTACATTTTGTCCTCTTTTTTAACTACTTACGAAATTTCAATCTCATGCTCAGAGAGAGTTATGACGATTTTCCCAAGGTCACTTGTTTAAGATGTAATTTGGGAGTCTTCAAAAATCCTAACTTCCTCAGATCATATATCCAAAAATATAGCAAGACAAGATCTGAAATTCGGACTCGAGGTTTAGACCAATTTCTTCTCAAATGGGTTTTTGTTTTAGCTTTTGAAACTTTGTAACAAAAATGTTATATCGAAAATTCCACGATGACCTGTTTTAGATGAAATTCTGGAGCTTGCCAAAACTATAACCTCCTCAGATGATATCTCCGAAAATATAGCAAGAAAAGATCTGAAATTCAGACCCAAGGTTCAGTGAAATTTCATCTCATATGGGTTTTATTTTTAGCTTCTGAAACATTGCAAAAATAAATTTATAGCGAAAAATCCACGATGACCTGTTTGGAGCAATGAAAACCTTAGAATCCAAAGCTCTGATATCAAATGTTAGGAAACTAGCTCACAAAAAGATAGGAAAGGTAGATCAATGCCTTAGAAATAAGCCTCTTTGAGGGGGCAACCTCCTTTACATTACACAAATGAACAATTCTTCGATGATACAAAGTACAAGACCTCCCTTCTATATATAGGAGTCTAAGGGGTCATAATATAATCAGAGTCGTCATAACAATAATAATGTAAGGGCACAATAATAACAATAGTGGGCTTCTATGGGGCATAATAGTAACAATATTGGAACTACATGGGTACAGAAATATAATAAGGGGGTTGTACTAATAACAATAAGGGGTTACACTAGTAGTATAGGGGCCTAACAGTCCCTATATCTGGGTTGTCGGAGTATATCCCTCCTTGCAAGGGAAAAGTGAAGGTCCCGAAGGACCCAGATGCAGGACAGTTCCTCCTCAACACACCGTTGTTACCAAAGAACATCACCATTGAAGGTACATTCTTGGCACAGATTTCGTACTTAAAGCTCGAAGATTGGGATTTGGTGAACCACAAGCAGTTCCCCCACCTTGCTACCGACACCTTCGTTTTCTACAAAGAATCTGGTGTCACCGTATTGGAGCCTATGGAATGGATTTGCGGAATAAACAGGTTAGTTGTTGAACCTATTGTGGGTGCCTCACTATCATCGCTCAAATATAAACCTAATCGTCATTAAGAAGTTGATGTTCCTAGTGCATGATGGGTGCTTGTGGCTGAACGCATTGATCCCCATCACCAATATGCTCACCAATCAGATCATGCCATTGCCACACTCCAGGTTAAATTTGGCCAAGGTGTTTGGCGGGAAGATGAGCGAGTGCTACCTCGCTGAGAAGATGAAGGACAAGTTCAAACATGTCAAAAAGTCATGCAGGTACTTGATTACTTCAATTACTGACCCCGCGGTAAAGGTTGCCACACAGATTCTCATTGGCAAGGTTATCAAAAAGTGTCGCATGAACGAGGTGTCAGCACCAGTGGTTTCATTGATAGCACAGCGTGCGAAGGGTGTATAGTTCAACTGGGTGCGCTACCCGTGTAGTGATTTCCTCGCGAATTGTAGAAAGGCACAAGATGATAGTAAGACATTCCACTATTCTTGGTTGTTTCTCTCGATAGTGCTCATCGCATGGGATTTTCTAGAGGACAGCCAATTTCCTCCAATGGAAAAAAAATTACTGGAAGCCGTGAAATTTACATCTCTCTAGGCCATGAAAGAGGTTGTGTAGGTCACAGAGAGCAAAGGCTTTTGGGTGCTGATGGAGGAAAGTATCCGTATAGCCACTAACCAGAAGCCATGGTTGTCACCAACTGCGTTGAACAACTCTCTAGGTGCACGGAGTTCAAAGTGGACTTTCACCATGTATACATCTGGGTGAGGAAGGATCCAGAGTAGAAGTGGTTCAACCTACCCTACCTTGCTACTAATGATGTTATTCAAGAGGTCATCAAGCGTTGGACCATAGAGTGGCATTCTCATTCTGACCTGGCTACAGGGACTAGCAAGTCTGCGGAGAAGTAGAAGAAGGGAGCAGCCAAATGGAAGGTTCAGCAGTTGGCTGAAAAGTGCACAAAAGAGGTCAAGGAGAAGGCCTGGGTAGAAGCAGATCATGCCGCAAAGAAACAAGCAGAGCAGGAAGAGCGTGAATCCGAAAGAAGTCAAAAGTCTCCTTCGCCCAAAACAAAGGAGGAAGAGCGGTTAGAGCAAGCCAACAGTGAGTAGAAGGAGAGAACTCCCTTCCAAGTGAAGCAGTACAGGGAGCAAGAAAAGGAAGGACCATGGAAGAAGACAAAATCCACCAAGTTGTCATTGGCTCCAATTACTTTGACGGATGGCGACCAGGATGAAATTGGAGACAAGGTGCAGGATACTACCACAGAACTGTTGCAGTATTTTGAGCAGTAGAAAAAGCAGGCACTGAGCACCATCTAGATGGGTATGTGCGAGCTACAAATCCAGACAACTAGAATCTAGGTAGGTGCAAGACAGAGCAGTGTTGCATCAAAAATTTTGGCGTCGAGAACCACACAAGCTGCAGAGATGATTCAGTCGTTGGACCTCCAGGCAGTCATGTTGCCTGATGGAGCTTTGAGCACAGATGCAGTCGCTAACAAGGCTATTGTCAACTCTTTGAAGAATATTGGCCTTAACCTGGCCACGATCCCTAACGAGTTTCTTCACACACTACAGGTAGGTGTCATAACAGAGGTTAAGGCCCGGGAGCAGCGCGTGCTGAGCTTGATAAGTGAGTACAAAGTTAACAATGAATAGATGTTCATGGAGAAATCAGTAGCACTGGAGGCACAGAAGAAATTTCAGGCATAGAATGACCAGCTTGCAACTGTGGTGGCTGAGGCATGTAGAACAGTCCCTGTACTACATATCTCAGAGGAAGCGTCGTTGGAGGTGAAGATCAGGAAGCTGGCTGTAGGTGTACGCGATGCCAAGACAAAAGTGGCCAAGGTTTAGTTTGAATTGAATCTCAAAATCACATAGTTAGAGTTGAAGTCACAACCTTCAACTACCCCAAAGGTCAGAGAATAGCGTGAAGCCATTGTAAAGGATGCAGTCGCAGTAATGGATGCCGTGGTGGTGGATTGCACCACACTCTTTGAGCAATCCATGGAGATAGTCACGGATTTGCAGGAAGATCCTAACCTATAGAGGTTAAATACAGAAGCCCGTCAATTGCAGTAGTAGTATGATGAAGCGAGAGCAATGACGTGCACCGTCGCTATAGCACAACAATTGGCCAAGCTGCAGGAGGCGAAACCGCTGCTTGAACAGGTGGAAGCAGTGTAGAGGAAAGAGGCGGTCCTCAAGGCCAGATCGGGACCTTGGCTGGATGATGCCTACATTATCCCTGCCAATATTCAGGAGAAGTTGGAGAGCCTATAGAGCACACAGCATAAAATCAAGGCAGACAGTGTGGGACCAACAACAAAGTAACTGGTGGAGCAGACTAAACAGGAAGCCACGAAGAGCATCACTGAGGTAGCAGTGGCACAAGTAGAGTTGGTTGGTATCTGCAGTAAGATATCTACGCTGGTAGAGTGACTCGAGGTCGAGTCACGATCTTTGTGTTGGGATCATGTTGGGACAGGGTCCCCTAGGGTCAGTTTTGGGGCAAAAATCCCAAGTTTTGTTGTATAGAATGTAAAGTCTCCACAAGATGTGGTCACGGAGCGCGTAGATAGTAAAGTGTCATAAAGGGTTTTACCCTTCTTTGATGTAAGTTGAGTCAGATTTTGAAGATCTTTCCATGGTCCCCGCACCATGGGATTGTATAAAATGGTGTGTCTTAGGATGTCTAGAGAAGTAGTATCGATGATGAAGATGAATGCAATGGGTCAGTAGAGGAAGAAAGAAGAAGTCTTAGAGTAGAAGAGAAGCTCTACAGCTGTGTGCACAGAGGCCTAGAGTAGAGTCCGCATCTGAGTGCATGGACCCCTACAGCTGAGAGTGCAGGGAAGTCTTGAGTCTGTAAGCAGAACTGAAGTATTAATAAAGAGATTATTCCAGAAATTCTTGTGTTTTGTCCATTTACTTCTGTTATGAATGAATACAATTTTATGTTGTAATGAATGATGGGTTATGAAGTAATAATGTATTGATGCATGACTTTACATAATTGATGTTGTTATACGAACACACTTCATATTAACTATTTATGCAAAGCATATCTTATTGCATGTTAAATTTCTCAACACTTAGGCCGATCTAGGTAAACACGGGATTAGGAGTAATCCCATATGCGTGTTAGTGGTTGATTCACCTATTTATGGTCTGCGAAATACATTCATGAATGTTCGTGAAGGTATAGGAGTTGATTAAGGGTAGTTATATCGATAAGCCCTAAGGGCTTATCAATCTGCGCGAAGGCAGGTTTAGGGCATAAAATGAAATTACACTAATCTCTGGGTGCAAAAACTTGGTTCCAGCATCCCCCCATACTACTTCTGGTGAGACTTCAATCTGCGCTCCATGGATTGATGCCAAAAGGGCCAGTAGTGTAGGGATTTGTTTGGAAAAATAACTCCAAACCTGGGTCAGGACCCGCTAAGCCAAAAAATGGTTTCGTTGTTGAGACCGGGGTCTACATAAGGAGATGTGTGATGTCGCATCACTTGAATCCAAATAAGAAATAAATTAAGGAGTGGTTGGATAGAAAGATCCACGAATTCGTGGTGCAAGAAAATAGAAACCCACGCTTAAAAAAATAATAGTGGTTGGGCAAGTATCTATACACAAAGATACATGATATTTTCTTATGTTCCTTCCCAATAGAACTATACGAGTAAGTCGCTAAATTGGCAGATGACCAAGGAATGTGGAGGCTTGATGGTCCAATAGTGTGGACCTCGGAGCTAGTGTGGAGATTGGAAGCCTTTGAAGATAAGATCTTGCGAATTGTCGATCACTGGCTTGATCACATCATAGGAGGATTCAATGTGAAAAAATTCGCAGTGGATACCTCCGTTAGCTACAACAAAGTGGAGCAATGCTTCTTCAAGGGGCTGCAAGAGAAGTATTAAAGATCTTTGAATACTTGTATTAAAATGTTGTTGTTTGAAAAAAGGGTTATTCCATTACCTTGATGTTTGGATCTATTCGAAGTGGAAAGTTCTTTAGGGATAGAGGGAGAATAGGCCCTGAATATAGCCCATTGATTGAGCCTCCTCTGAGTGATGATGAAGGAGCAGCACAGGGTTCACCATAGAGCACTCTCCAGTTAATAAGGCAAGGGTTCCCGTGAAAGCCCCTTCTTCCCACACCACCTACACCTTCACCACACTACCACCACCTCTTCCATCATTCAATATGTCAAATATGATGAATTTGCATGTTTTCAAGGGCTTGGGAAATGAGGACCTGAACCAGTTTTGGCTCATCACAAAGCCCATGTGGACAGCATAGAATATTACAAATGATCATATGAAGAAAGTGTAGTTGGTTACTTCTCTATAGGATCACGCGCTATCATGGTACATTAAGTATTGCACTGATAACCTGATAGCATCGTTGGTGCACACACAGACCTCGTTGAATAAGGAATTTAGTAGGCCCAGATCTGAATCGCAATCAGTCATTGGATTCAAGGAAATCATGATGAGGCCTGGCGAAACACCCTGGGAGCTGGATCAGAGATTGAAATTTTAGATCCATAAAGCTAACATGAATCTTACAGATGGGCAGCATCGTGAATGGTTTGTAGCTTTTCTCTTACCCCATTTAACGGTTGCTTTATTGCAGCAAAATATTGGGACCCACACGGAAACCATGGAAATTGCAATGAGATTGCATGAGACACTAATTCAAGATGCTACTTTGGGAGTTCAGTAGATTCACGCAGAGTTGCAAAATCTTTGCTTAGAGTTCCAAAGCTTGAAGAAAGATAGAGCGGCTCGGTCAGAGGTGCGTGAATAATTTTGGTGCCCGAAGTGTAAAATCTAGGGGCATGATAAAGATAATTGTCCTGTCTTCATAAATTATGTTGTAGGAGGAGGGCCAATGCCTCTAAGGCTGGAAGATCAAGCAGGGTGAAGTACAGGGCCCACATTATGGTGTGCTATCTATCAGGTAGCTGGAAAACATGTAATAGACAATTGCCACTTGCTACAGAAATTTATGCAGACACCGCAATAGATCTTCTACAACTTCTATAATCGGTGGGTCACGATGAGCATAGTTACTGTAGCTATGAGTTGATGATGGAACGAACACCCACGTATCAAATGCAGATAGAAACTCGGCCATGAACCTGTATGAAGTTGTTAGCGATATTAAGGCCATGAAGGGATTACAGAAACTGATAAATAATTGTGCCACTAAAGAAAATTCTCTTGAAGGACCTCGCTTAGTCAGAAAAATTGGTAAGCAGAAGGCATGAACTAGGCATGAGATGAGGCTCACTGTGCAAATAAGAGAATATGAAATGGACCAAGTTATTTTGGATCTTGGGTCATACGCAAACGTTTTTCCTAAAAAAGAATGGGAGAGGATGGGAGACCTACGCTGCAATGGTCCCTAATTCAATTGAGGATGGAAAATCAACAGAAGATTATCCCCATGGGAAGATTGCAGGGAGTGACAGTAAACATTGAAGGTGCAAGCACGTTGGCCAATTTTGAAGTGATAGAGATTGTGAATGACAGAAATCCATACCCCATGATCCTTAGGACTGATTGGGCTATTGACATGAATGGAGTAATCAATCTAAAGAAGCGGACGATGTCATTTGAAAGAAAATCACTCCGTGTGGTAGTACCTTTGGACCCTGTAGAAGGACCATGTTATACTGAACAGTCCGCGATTATGAGGAAAGCGACAATGATCTGGACTAGATCTATAAAATAATAGTGTGAGATTAATATTAGGTTAATCTGACAACCAATGGACGCATTTCATGGGACCGCGAAAGTTCTTGTACATCAGATTCAGATGAAGAGTTGGATGGCAGAATAGGTTGCATGAAGTATTTACGTTGCGCTGCAACATGATGAATAAATCGATGTGCTATGTATCATCAGAGGTAAAGAGTTTGCCTTATTATGATGGTCTAATTGATGTAGATAAATTTTTGTATGTATTTGAAAGGGAAGTGCTTAAGAAATATCGCTTCCAAGCACTATATTTGGCACTACGTGCTACACCCACAAGGTGGTGGGCTACACATAAAGACAGTTTTGATGGATGGCGTGAATACAGAAGAATGATGAGATTGCAGTTTGGTCATCCAAAAGTGCAACTAACATAGAAATATGATGGGAGGAATGATTTGCGCGATCACTTAGCAAAATGGACTGATGCTTATGGAACTGAGTTGCAACCAAAGTGGGTGCATTTATTTTGTCACACTTTGGATGTAATACCAATGAATTGGTACCTGGAAACAGAGCTTTTCCATGGCACTAAAGAATGGGATGTTTTGAGACAGGGATTCTTGATGACATTCATCTTTGAATATGGATTTGAATGCATTGACAAAGCGTTGCAAGAGGTCAAGGTTGCGATCTTCAGAATACCACAGGATCCTTTGGACTTGATTCAATGAGATTGGAGCACCCAGTTGCGCCGTGCACTGGAGTGATACAATGTGACTGTTGAAGAAGAAGAGGAGGATCCAAGGAACATTAACATCCCAGAGGTAGATGGCCACCGCAAAATTGAGGGGCTGCAGATAGAGAATCTAGATATCACCACACCACTGAAAACCAAACAAGTAAACAATGGCACAGAGGCAGAACCAAAGTTTGTGAAGATAGGAAACTACTGGGATGATGCTACAGTGGACAAGGTCGCTGAGTTTCTCCACGAATATCAGGATTTGTTTCCCACCAAATTTTCAGACTTGAAAAGCATCATCAGCGATTTGGGATTGGTGAAAATTACTTTAAAACCGGATGTGAAGCCTTTTAAGCAGAGGCCATATCACCTTAATCCCAAATATAAGGAAAAGGTTCGTCTGGAATTGGACAAGATGCTTGCAATATATATTATCGAACCGGTGAGGAATCTGATTGGGTGAGTCTAATGGTAGTTCAAGAAAAGAGGCAAAACGATGAAATCATGATTTTTGTAGATCTCGGGAAGCTCAAAGATGCTTGCGTTCATGATCCTTTTCCAACTCCATTCACAGATGAAGTATTGGATAATGTTGGCGGGAAGGAAGCATATTCCTTGACTGATGGGTTCTCTGGATACCATCAAATAAATATCACGCCAGAAGATAGGACTAAATGACCTTCGTGACTGAGTGGGGATGATTTTAGCATATGTAATACCTTTTGGGCTTAAAAATATGTCGGTGATCTTCTCACGCGTAATGATCGCAGCGTTCAAAGAGTTCATTCACAAATTTTTTTAGGTATATTTTGATGATTGGACGGTCTTTGAACTGGTAAAGTGCCATGTTGATAGTTTGCGCTTGATGTTGGATACATGTTGAAGGTATCATATCATTCTAAACTTGAAGAAATGCTTATTTTTCATCCCTTTTGGAATCTTGCTAGGCCATGTGGTATGTAGACAAGGATTAATGGTGGAACCTACTAAGCTTGTGGTTATAATTAATTTGGAGGCGCCAAGAAGTGTTAAACAACTGCGCGCAACACTGGGTGATACTGGATACTATCAAAATTCATCAAGAGTTATGCCTAGATTACCATGTTGATGGAAAAGCTATTAAAGAATGACACTACATTCTGTTGGGATGAAGAATGTTAGTAGACTCTATATGTATTGAAGGAAAAAATGGTCACCGCGTCGATCCTAGTCTTCCCATATTGGAAGAAGGAATTTCATGTGCATGTGGATGCATCATGTATTATGTTGGGAGCAGTGCTGACACAAGCTGGTGAAGGGGAATTGGATCACCCTATAGCCTTTGCAATCAGGAAGTTTTCTAAGGCTGAAAAGAGTTATTTGACGTAAGAGCGCAAAGGGTTGGCTATGGTGTAAATGCTCCAAAATTTTAGACATTACCTGCTAGGCGGACACTTTAAGATGTATACAGACCATTCTACATTAAAGTACCTAGTCAACAAGCATGTGTTGGGGGGGGTTTCGGGAGTATGATTTCGAAGTAATTGTGAAGCCAGGGTGATTGAATGTAGGGCCAGACCATCTGTCGCACATTGAAATAAGAGAGGAGCCTACTAATCTAGAGGAAGGACTACCTCACGAGCAGCTCTTTGCGCTATGCGTAGCAACTAATCACTTTGCAGACATTATCCACTTCCTAACTATGGGAACAGAACCAGAGGGATACACAAGTCAAAGAAGAAGGAATTAGTGGTGTGCATGGCACACTTTTCTGTTATTGCAGGCCATTTGTATAATATGGAATCGGAAAAAAAATTGCGACGTTATGTGCCTAATTTTGAATGCAGCAGTATCCTTGTTGAGACTCATGGAGGAGCTGCAAGAGGCCATTATGCAGGGAAAGCAATAGCACAGAATTTTTATGCGTTGCGTTGTGGTAAATGATGCTACATAAGGATTTCAAAGCATATTGTAGGGAATGCAATGCATGTCAGAGAATGGGCAAGCCACCGCATAGGGATGAGCTACCTCTAAATCTGCAAGTGTCATTACATCCATTTGAGAAGTGGGAAATTGATTTTATAGGGCCAATTCAGACTCCAAGCAAGAAGACAAGTGTGCGGTATATCATCACTGCAACCGAATATTTGACCAGATGTTGGAGGCACAGCTTGTGAAGGAATGTACAGGGGCAACAAGAGCAAAATTTTTGTTTGAATGTGTTGACCGGGTTTGGTTGTCCGAGGATTTCAATGAGTGATCACGGTACGCATTTCCTTAATGAAACGATCAGCGTGTTGACAGAATAATTGCAAGTTTATCATTAGAAAAGTACGCCATATCATCCTCAAGCTAATGGGATGGTTGAAGCGTTTAATAAGATATTGGAGAATGTGCTGAAAAAAGTTTGCAATGTGCAGAGGAATGATTGGGACGTGTGTGTACCAACAGTATTATGGGCTTACCGAACTACTTGTAAGAAGCTTATTGTTCAGACATCGTTTAGGTTGGTCTATGTCGTAGAAGTTGTAATGCTCATGGAGTACATTGTGGCTAGTCTACACATAGCAGCATTCATAGGAATGGAGCACTGCGGAGCCTTAGAAGAGCAGCTCGCACAGCTGAAAGAGCTTGAGGAAGATAGATTTTTGGTTGGATTCCATTAGCAGTTTCAAAAGGAATGTGAAAATGCATGGCATGATTGGCACATCAAACTATGCACCTTCAAGGTAAATGATTTAGTTTTATTATATGACAATAAGTTTGATAAGTTTCTAGGAAAATTTCAGATGCATTGGCTAGGACCCTATGTTATCAAAGAGATTACCGATGGTGGAGCAGTTCAGCTCATGAAATTGAATGCTGATCCATTTCCAAGAAAGGTAAATGGAAACTGATTGAAGCCATACACCAGGGATCTGGGCTAATGGCTACATGATGGTAGGACAACCTTAGCACTCCAAGCAGCTGCAAGGAGGCACAGGACTATAAACTACACTACTCGTTTTGCAGAGTTGCACGACAAGGGGTCTCTGCGAAATAGGAGGGTGTCACAGTACCAGAAGAAGTGCGAATGGAGTTGCATTATAAGAGGAGCGACCACACAACGCAACCAGAAAGTAACTGTTACAGTTACTGTTCATGATTTGACTGTAGGGAGACGGTTATGAGGAGCGGCGGGGCGACATTTAAGGAATTAAAGGCTAAATTAAAGGGTGAAATTTTCAGAAATCTGCCACCACTCTAGCATTTATGGACGGATTTTGGGGAGAACGGTCAAATTTGAATTCAAATTTTCCTATAAATTACACATGGTCGTCCAGCGAAAAAAACTTTCCATTTTTAGAATTTTTGCTCGTATTGGGAGGATTTAGTCACAAGCCATACATTTTCCACATTATCATAGGTAAATCAAACATTCATCCTAGAAAATATACTAGGACCAAGCCCACGGAAACCATGAGTACTGGTGGAGATGTCGCTTCTGAGGGAGCAATTCCGGAAGTTGTGAGTGTGGAGGTTCCAGCAGCAGTGCCTACGGCGCCGAGGTTGCCTAGGCTGAAGCATATGCTGATGATAGAGGTCCCCAAGCTGAAGAAAGCTAAACAAAAAAAGCCAGTGTCGATGCATGAGTCACCAAGGAAGGATCCCGCTACACAGGCTCAGAGGAAAGAAAATCTGGGCAGGAAAGAGAAGGGAAAATTGGTGGATCTTGAGGCTAAGGAGGGCACGGAAGATATCAACATTGAGGGGGTGGACCCTGTCATGCGGAAAGAGTTATTTTTGCGGACAAACCTAACCTCCCTAGGAGTCTAAGACTCTCTAGTGACAAACAAACCAAACAAGAGAAATCCTTCTCTAAACACACGTTATTCTATGAGAGATCAAGTGTTTTCCGATCTTACCTTAGGTCCAACGCTTGTTGTAGCAGTCCAGCCTTGCTGATCCAGATGAGCTCCTCCTTCACTTTAAGACCTGCATACACTAACAAAGCAAACGATTACATAACACCTGAATAATTCATAAAACAAAGCATATTCATCACATAGACCAAGGAGTACATGAAATAATTCATTAACAACAAATCATTGAGAAGAATGGACTTATTTGTATTAAGGAAACAAAAAAGGAACCATTACAACCTGAGCCTTGGTGTTGTGCAAGCTCCTCCCAGGGTCCAGCAAGAGATTTCCTCTACTTTGACAAGCTCACCCACTCCCACTATGGCAACAAGGAAGGATAGTGATCTCTCCTCACAAGTCAACAATGGAAGTCCTAATTCCAGCAGCATTTACCCTTTAGAATGTTCAGCTTTCAACCTCCCCTCCTTTGGCCCCAGGCCTGTATTTATAGTATTCTAGAGGAAGTTATTCAGTTCCAACATCAATGGGATACTCCCTCTTTTGGATGGGGTAGCTCCTCTCTTGATGGGATAAGTTCCTCTATCATAGGGGTGCATGAACCATCTGGAGGCGCTCAATACACGTCAAACACTCTTCTAGACGGCTTTAGAAGTGACCACAAGTAACTTTTTAGAGATGAAACTCGCGCCTTTTGACCTTTACAGGGGTACGCACCCAACCTTTGGCTTACAGAGCGTAAAAGTACGCAGGTACAGTGTGTTTTGAGTGCGTACACGCAGGCAAGGTAGAGAGAACCTGCGTACCCAGAGATAAACATGTTTTAAATTGACTTTCTCTCTTTTTGAAGTTTGACATGAAGAGCAAAGGTTTGAGGCTTGACAAGGAGGACAAAATGGCTATTTAACTGCAGATAGCCATGGTGACAAATTTCAGTGTAACAATTACTTTACTAGCCATGAAGTTGCATAATATGCAACATTTTGATGAGTATTTCAATGAATTCCTTCACGAATTGCATACATTGACTCCAGATCTTATTCTTGAGCCAAAATGGAAGGAAATTTTTGTTGCGTCCCTTCCCCAATGGGTCTCTTCAGCTATTGTGAATAAACTACCAGGAAAGGTTGGGGACTATAAATTTGGCATCATCAGACAAGCTGTAAAAGCAATCATTGTAGAATTGTGCTCACAAATGAAAATTGCAAGAGCAGCAACCAACCCTAAAAAGCCACACGGATATCAACAGCTCTGCAAACAATGGCACCTTGGTAAAGCTGGAAATTCTGAGGGGCATAAGAGGAGGAAAAGACATTTCAAAAAGAATTTCCAGATATCCCAAGAAAGATCGAAAAGAAAACACTACAAAGTTAAACCTTACAAACACACAAAGATGTTTTCTAAAGATAAAGAAATAATTTGTTACAATTGTAACAAAAAAGGTCATACAGCTCCAAATTGTCCAAACAAAAAGAAAGACTCTTCCAAGAAAAAGGTCCAGTACAGAAATAAGAAAGGCAAAATAAATTCTTTTGATCTTCCAAGCAACTGTGATGAGTTGGTATCTTCGGATTCAGGATCTGAAAATGATTTTAATTTTGTTGATTCAGAAGAATCATCTGATGAAGAATTATGTAATGATCCCAATTGTACAGAGTGTAAATATTGTGATTGTGATGACCCTGATGTTTGTACATGTAATGCAGTCAGGATGATGAAGACTGATTATGATGAAATCAGTAAAAATATTTTTGCACAAATGATGGCTGCTACAGATCCACAAATGAAAGAAATGTACAGATCTTTGCTGACAGAAAATTTGAAGAAATCACCCTCCAGTTCAAAGTACTCTCCAAATAAAGGGTATGTACCTCTTGCTACTCTTTTCTCTATTGAAGCTTTAACTAGACAATTCAGAAATGAAGATTTCAGAGAAGATTTGCCACAGACTTTGCCTGCAGTCCATCAGGCAATAAAAGAATTGAGAAAATCAATTAAGGAAAATAGAAGATTGTGTGTTGAAAGGCACTAAGAGTTAAGCTTAAGATTGTTGAATGCACAAGCTCCTTTTCCTTCTTCCTCACAAAACCCTGATTCAGAGAAGGCAGAAAACTGGACCTACCATTCAAGGCCAGTTCAACAACAATATAGCAAAGAAGAAGGAGAAGAAGAAGAAGAGGTAGAAAGAACAGACTTTGGATGCAATAGCATGAATAAAGATGTCATGTATTGTGTTAAAATGAAGGTAAAAATCGGAAACCAGTATGAATTCTGGAAATTTCTTATGGATACTGGTTCCAGGTTAAACATAGTAAGTGACACAGCAGTTGGCATGCATCACAGAAGGCCAACAACATGTCCAAGAGTAATCACTACAAGTGGTGATATCCCTACAAAGCATGAAGCAAAAATTGATGTTCTGCTTACAGACAAAATTGGAGTTCATTTGGTTTGTCCTGTTGTTCCAAGATTGGATTGTGCAATGTACCTCGGGACACCATTTTTCAAGAACTTTAGCATGCATGGAGCAAAATTAGATACAAAAACTCAGAGGTATGGATACTTTGTAAATTTTGATAATAAGGAAGTCTTTTTTCCATTTATTAATTCTAATTCCCTAATCAGAATTAAGCGAATAGAAAGAATGGAAAAGCTACTGGCAAAAATGGAAATAAAGAAAGAAGTATTGAAAACAGAAGAACTTTTGGATAATGGGAAATTTTCTTCAGAAATAGCAGATCTTACTGCCCAGTTTAAAGAATGTTGTTCAGATGATCCAAATGCCTTCTGGCATATTAAGAAACAGGAAGTAGAACTTCCTCTCAAAAAAAGATTGTAGTGGAAAATTAAGGAGATCCAAGGTAGTGGCAATGAATGAAGAACATATGAAGCTTTGCAAAGAAGAAATAAAGGATCTTTTAAAGAAAGGGCTTATCAGGAAAAGTAAAAGCCCTATAGCATGTTTTGCATTCTATGTTAATAAACATGCTGACATTGCCAGAGGAAAACCAAGGTTAGTTGTGAATTATAAACCTCTGAATAACATTCTGGATTATGATGCCTACCCTTTGCCAAAGCCTTCTTCCATACTTGCTCAAATATCAAAGTCCAAGATATTTTCCAAATTTGATCTCAAATCTGGTTTCTGGCAAGTAGGAATCAAAGAAGAAGATAAATGGATGACAGCATTCTCTGTACCAGAAGGACATTATGAATGGAATATCATGCCATTCGGCCTGATCAATGCTCCTTCATCCTTTCAGAGAATAATGGATGAAACCTTCGAAGGAATGGAAGGTTTCCTGAAAAAATATATTGATTATTTATTGATTCATTCTGATAATATTACTGACCATATCAAACATTTGAAAATCTTTCTTCGCAGGGTCAAAGAAATGGGCATAGTATTATCAGAATCCAAGATGAAATTATTTCTGCCAATAATAGACTTTTGGGTTACAATATTCAGTATGGATCCTATAATGTAATCCAAAGAAGTTTAAATTTCGTTGATCATTTGCCTGATGAAATTAAAGATAAAACACAATTGCAAAGGTTTTTGGGAAGTTTGAACTACATTTCTAAGTTTTTGAAGCATTGTGCACAAGAAAGGAAATTGTTAAATGAAATGATTCAGAAGGATCCAATTCCATGGAATAATGATTGCACTCAGGCAGTCAGAACAATAAAAGAAAAAATCAGAAAAATTCAGCCACTAGCTCCTATCAGGGAAGAATGGGAAAAAATCATCATGGCAGATGCTAGTTATCAAGGATGGGGGGCAGTTTTGTGCCAGAAGGACCCTGGCAACAAAAGTAATATTGAAATCTGTCAATGTGCATCTGGATTATGGGCCAAAAATCAATTAAATTGGTCAAGCCTGAAGAAAGAGCTTAGAGCAGTCTGTTTGGGAATAGGAAAATTCAGAGACTTTGTTATCTATACCAAATTCACTGTTAAAACAGATTGCCAAGCCTTAAAATTTGCCATTCATAAATGTGATTTTGAAGACGCCGCTATGGTCAGATGGATTATGCAGCTCAGCCAATATAATTTTGAAGTTGAATTTGTTAAAGGGGATAAAAACAACTTTGCAAACATGTTGAGTAGAGAATTTTTGTCTGAACATTCAATCCTAAGCTTATATTGTAACTATATCAGGAGAAGAGAAAGAACTGTTGAAATAGAAACACCAAATGGTTGGGTAAGCTATATGCTTGAACTTCCATTACTTCTCCATGATGTAGATTGGTACCCGATTAAAGAAATCAGGCATCGTGAGGATATTCCTTATCTTTGGACAGAAACAATGCAGGATGAAATTAATCAAGAGTCAGTAGAAGCTCTAGAGTATCTGGAGTACATTGACAACATACACTATACTCTTGAAAAAGATGATGAGGATGATGATCGAATGACAAGTTGCCATATCACACTCCGAAGGTTTGATAACCATCTTCATCGGAAAGATTACGACCCCAACAGGCAAAAGGAATGCTTTTTCACAGCCATGAATCTTCAAAATTGCTCAAAAAACCTGTTTTATTCTATATAGTCTTCATTCATATTTGAAGGTATGACTGCAGAAGCTCTAGAACAAGAAGACCCTACACCAGATTGGTTCATTGAATGGTGGAAAATTTATGGTCTCTCAGCCTTGTTAATAAAGCTATATACATTACACATGCTTAAAATTCCTGGTTTTAGTGAACCAAGAGCCCACATGAATGGAATAGTATACAAGAATGTTGAAAACATTGCTGATATAAGTGATTTATCTTTCTTACAAGCAATCCGACGTTGCGGTCATATCAGATGCTTTGTCACAAATGAATACAAGGCAAGGATGCTATCTTCCAGCACCAATTATGGAGATTTCCATAATCAGGTTGATATCTCATTAAATCCTTTCCAACCCATCAATTTTATGGAACCACCTAAGAGGAACAATTCTCAAATGTGGGAATCAGAAAAGGAGATACGAGTGCAGTACTTCAATAATTATCTGGTTGAAAGATTCAGATATCAGCATTATACACATCCACGGATAGAATATTATACAATGGACTAAGTGTTGTCTTTCTGGCTGACTATGGCGCCGGACGAGCTTTCGTGGATTCCCTCGCTTTGGAATCTCCACTTTGTACAACCTTGAGATTTGCAAATCTCATCTTTTATGTCATTTTAGTCTTTCGAGGGTTCACTTATGAATTTCCTCTGTGTAAATAGTTTGTTGATACTAAGATTCGGTCCCCACATGCCGTTGGCTCTCTCATAAAGAGTAGGGACGAGATAACATAGGACGATTTTGTCCTATGCCCGAATCTTGCTTTCGGCGGTCTATCCAGATCTGTCTGAGTACTTTTATTTGAGTTATCAGTCTGTACAAAGCCCACTTTTGAATGTTTGTTCCCTTCTAGCTTATAAATATGGGTTAGCTATGGAGTAAGACTCATTCGGGTCAGGATAATGTCTGAGTATAGAGTCATAAACTTTTCCTGCTCTGCATCTGCGGACATTTGTGTCTGATCTGCTTGCATCACGAAGAGTTTAGTAAGTCCTAGAGTCTGGTTTGGAAGCCTGCGCATCAGTGTGCTCGGCATTGATGAGAACCTAAAGTGGATGAACCTTTAGGAAAGTCTAAGAGTTTGTCTGTAATCTCTAAGACAGAGTCTGTCTATTGCCAGATAGCCTCCGGTAATACTTGTTCCGTGAGAATGATATAAAGTCCGGTAAAAGCATAGACAGTCAATCTCTGTAAGAGAGGTCGCTTATGTATTATCTGCATCCATAAATAAAATTCCAGTTCAATCTTGTTGTGTTCATTTGCTTGTTCATCTTTCATAGTTCTAAACTCTTTAGATCCAAAAATAGATTCAAAAGATTCAGCTGAAGAAATTATAAAAGCATCCATTTGAGAATTGATAAATACCCGTCAAAAATCTTTCAGAAAATGATGAGAAGAATTGCGGTCTTCTTCTGAAGGAGAAATTGCGGCAAATTCTCGTCCAACGTCTTCAACGCTCTCCAACGCCAACCTCGGCTACAATGAGCTCAAATGCTATTCAGGACTCAAGCGAATTTTTTCACTCAAACAATATCTCACAGCAAAATACAAACTCAAACAATACTTGGCTCTGATACCATCTCTTATAGGACCTTTAACAAGAAAATGAACACAACAAGATTGAATTGGAATTTTATTTATGGATGCAGATAATACATAAGCGACACCTCTTACAGAGATTGACTTTCTATGCTTTTACCGGACTTTATACTGTTCTCAAGGAACAAGTACTACCGGAGGCTATCTGGCAATAGACAGACTCTGTCTTAGAGATTACAGACAAACTCTTAGACTTTCCTAAAGGTTCAGCCACTTTAGGTTCTCATCAATGCCAAGCACACTGATGCGCAGGCTTCCAAACCAGACTCTAGGACTTACTAAACTCTTCGTGATGCAAGCAGATCAGACACAAATGTCCGCAGATGCAGAGCAGGAAACGTTTATGACTCTATACTCAGACTTTCTCCCGACCCGAATGAGTCTTACTCCACAGCTAACCCATATTTATAAGCTGGAAGGGAACAAACATTCAAAAGTGGGCTTTTTACAGACTGATAACTCAAATAAAAGTACTCAAACAGATCTGGATAGACCGCCAAAAGAAAGTTTCGGGCATAGGACAAAATCGTCCTATGTTATCTCGTCCCTACACTTTATCAGAGAGCCAGCAGCATGTGGGGACCAAATCTTAGTACCAACAAACTATTTACACAGAGGAAATTCATAAGTGAACCCTCAAAAGACTAAAATGACATAAAAGATGAGATTTGCAAATCTCAAGGTTGTACAAAGTTGAGATTCCAAAGCGTGGGAATCCACGAAAGCTCGTCCGGTGCCATAGTCGGCCAGAAAGACAACACTTAGTCCATTGTATAATATTCTATCTGTGGATGTGTATAATTCTGATATCTTGATCTTTCAACCAGATAATTATTGAAGTACTGCACTCGTATCTCCTTTTCTGATTCCCACATTTGAGAACTGTTCTTCTTAGGTGGTTCCATAAAATTGATGGGTTGGAAAGGATTTAATGAGATATCAACCTGATTATGGAAATCTTCATAATTTGTACTGGAAGATAGCATCCTTGCCTTGTATTCATTTGTGACAAACCATCTGATATGACCGCAGCGTCGGATTGCTTGTAAGAAAGATAAATCACTTATATCAGCAATGTTTTCAACATTCTTGTATACTATTCCATTCATGTGGGCTCTTGGTTCACTAAAACCAGGAATTTTAAGCATGTGTAATGTATATAGCTTTATTAACAAGGCTGAGAGACCATAAATTTTCCACCATTCAATGAACCAATCTGGTGTAGGGTCTTCTTGTTCTAGAGATTCTGCAGTCATACCTTCAAATATGAATGAAGACTGTATAGAATAAAACAGGTTTTTTGAGCAATTTTGAAGATTCATGGCTATGAAAAAGCATTCCTTTTTCCTGTTGGGGTTGTAATCTTCCCGATGAATATGGTTATCAAACCTTCGGAGTGTGATATGGCAACTTGTCATTCGATCATCATCCTCATCATCTTTTTCAAGAGTATAGTGTATGTTGTCAATGTACTCCAGATACTCTAGAGCTTCTACTGACTCTTGATTCATTTCATCCTGCATTGTTTTTGTCCAAAGATAAGGAATATCCTCACGATGCCTGATTTCTTTAATCGGGTACCAATCTACATCATGGAGAAGTAATGGAAGTTCAAGCCTATAGCTTACCCAACCATTTGGTGTTTCTATTTCAACAGTGCTTTCTCTTCTCCTGATATAGTTACAATGTAAGCTTAGGATTGAATGTTCAGACAGAAATTCTCTACTCAACATGTCTGCAAAATTGTTTTTATCCCCTTTAACAAATTCAACTTCAAAATTATATTGGCTGAGCTTCATAATCCATCTGACCATAGCGGCGTCTTCAAAATAACATTTATGAATGGCAAATTTTAAGGCTTGGAAATCTGTTTTAACAGTGAATTTGGTATCGATAACAAAGTCTTTGAATTTTCCTATTCCCAAACAGACTGCTCTAAGCTCTTTCTTCAAGCTCGACCAATTTAATTGATTTTTGGCCCATAATCCAGATGCATATTGACAAATTTCAATCTTACTTTTGCTGCCAAGGTCCTTCTGGCACAAAACTGCCCCCCATCCTTCATAACTAGCATCTGTCATGATGATTTTCTCCCATTCTTCCCTGGTAGGAGCTAGTGGCTGAATTTTTCTGACTTTTTCTTTTATTGTTCTGACTGCCTGAGTGCAATCATTATTCCATGGAATTGGATCCTTCTGAAGCCTTTGATTTAACAATTTCCTTTCTTGTGCACAATGCTTCAAAAACATAGAAATGTAGTTCAAACTTCCCAAAAACCTTTGCAATTGTGTTTTATCTTTAATTTCATCAGGGAAATCATCAACGAAATTTAAACTTCTTTGGATTACAGTATAGGATCCATACTTAATATTGTAACCCAAAAAGTCTATTATTGGCCGAAATAATTTCATCTTGGATTCTGATAATACTATGCCCATTTCTTTGACCCTGCGAAGAAAGATTTTCAAATGTTTGATATGGTCAGTAATATTATCAGAATGAATCAATAAATCATCAATACATTTTTTCAGGAAACCTTCCATTCCTTCGGAGGTTTCATCCATTATTCTCTGAAAGGCTGAAGGAGCATTGATCAGGCCGAATGGCATGATATTCCATTCATAATGTCCTTCTGGTACAGAGAATGTTGTCTTCCATTTATCTTCTTCTTTGATTCCTACTTGCCAGAAACCAGATTTGAGATCAAATTTGGAAAATATCTTGGACTTTGATATCTGAGCAAGTATGGAAGAAGGCTTTGGCAAAGGGTAGGCATCATAATCCAGAATGTTATTCAAAGGTTTATAATTCACAACTAACCTTGGTTTTCCTCTGGCAATGTTAGCATGTTTATTAACATAGAATGCAAAACATGCTATAGGGCTTTTACTTTTCCTGATAAGCCCTTTATTTAAAAGATCCTTTATCTCTTCTTTGCAAATCTTCATCTGTTCTTCATTCATTGCCACTACCTTGGATCTCCTTAATTTTCCACTGAAATCTGTTTTTGGGAGGAAGTTCTACTTCCTGTTTCTTAATATGCCAGAAGGCATTTGGATCATCTAAACAACATTCTTTAAACTGGGCAGTAAGATCTGCTATTTCTGAAGCAAATTTCCCATTATCCAAAAGTTCTTCTCTTTTTAATACTTCTTTCTTTATTTCCATTTTTGCCAGCAGATTTTCCATTCTTTCTATTCTCTTAATTCTAATTAGGGAATTAGAATTAATAAATGGAAAAAAGACTTCCTTATTATCAAAATTTACAAAGTATCCATACCTCTGAGTTTTTGTATCTAATTTTGCTCCATGCATACTAAAGTTCTGGAAAAATGGTGTCCTGAGGTACATTGCACAATCCAATCTTGGAACAACAAGACAAACCAAATGAACTCCAATTTTGTCTGTAAGCAGAACATCAATTTTTGCTTCATGCTTTGTAGGGATATCACCACTTGTAGTGATTACTCTTGGACATGTTTTTGGCCTTCCGTGATGCATGCCAACTACTGTGTCACTTACTATGTTTAACTTGGAACCAATATCCATAAGAACTTTCCAGAATTCATACTGGTTTCTGATTTTTACCTTCATTTTAACACAATACATGACATCTTTATTCATGCTATTGAATCCAAAGTCTGTTCTTGCTACCTCTTCTTCTTCTTCTCCTTCTTCTTTGTTATACTGCTGTTGAATTGGCCTTGAATGGTAGGTCCAGTTTTCTGCCTTCTCTGAATCAGGGTTTTGTGAGGAAGAAGGAAAAGGAGCTTGTGCATTCAACAATCTTAAGCTTAACTCTTGGTACCTTTCAACACACAATCTTCTATTTTCCTTAATTGATTTTCTCAATTCTTTTATTGCCTGATGGACTGCAGGAAAAGTCTGTGGCAAATCTTCTCTGAAATCTTCATTTCTAAATTGTCTAGTTAAAGCTTCAACAGAGAAAAGAGTAGGAGGAGGTACATACCCTTTATTTGGAGATTACTTTGAACTGGAGGGTGATTTCTTCAAATGTTCTGTCAGCAAAGATCTGTACATTTCATTCATTTGTGGATCTGTAGCAGCCATCATTTGTGCAAAAATATTTTTATTGATTTCATCATAATCAGTCTTCATCATCCTGACTGCATTACATGTACAAACATCAGGGTCATCACAATCACAATATTTACACTCTGTACAATTGGGATCATTACATAATTCTTCATCAGATGATTCTTCTGAATCAACAAAATTAAAATCATTTTCAGATCCTGAATCAGAAGATACCAACTCATCGCAGCTGCTTGGAAGATCAAAAGAATTTATTTTGCCTTTCTTGTTTCTGTACTGGACCTTTTTCTTGGAAGAGTCTTTCTTTTTGTTTGGACAATTTGGAGCTGTATGACCTTTTTTGTTACAATTGTAACAAATTATTTCTTTATCTTTAGAAAACATCTTTGTGTGTTTGTAAGGTTTAGTTTTGTAGTGTTTTCTTTTCGATCTTTCTTGGGATATCTGGAAATTCTTTTTGAAATGTCTTTTCCTCCTCTTATGCCCCTCAGAATTTCCATCTTTACCAAGGTGCCATTGTTTGCAGAGCTGTTGATATCTGTATGGCTTTTTAGGGTTGGTTGTTGCTCTTGTAATTTTCATTTGTGAGCACAATTCTACAATGATTGCTTTTACAGCTTGTCTGATGATGCCAAATTTATAGTCCCCAACCTTTCCTGGTGGTTTATTCACAATAGCTGAAGAGACCCATTGGGGAAGGGATGCAACAAAAATTTCCTTCCATTTTGGCTCAAGAATAAGATCTCGAGTCAATGTATGCAATCTCTGAAGGAATTCATTGAAGTACTCATCAAAATGTTGCATATTATGCAACTTCATGGCTAGTAAAGTAATAGTTGTAATATCATTGGTTATCTGAGGAAAACCAATGAAATTAACTGTAATAGCATAAAGAAGCTTTCCTATCTTATTGTTGACAGGCAAACTAGTGACAGGATCCATGTGAGTAGATCCATCTTCATTTTGGACAACTGCTTGTTCCCATCCTGCAAGGAGACTAGGGTCTTTTAATGTCTCAGCTTTTAGCCAAGAATCCAATGTTCCTTCAAATCCTCCTATTATTCTCCTTGTTTCATTAATAGGACCTATATCATCAGCAAGATAAGTCCTATAACATACAAGCATGGAATGTAAAACAGACATAATTTCAGCTTCTGTGCAATTATCAATATTCCATGAGTAAGTAGAATTTGCAGACCAATCCTTATGGTATTCAGATTTCATAAGATCTCTTCTATCAGGAGCAGGGTTCCAAGTAGTCTCCCATCTTGACCTAGATGATGTAGCGTTGACTTGATCTTCATAATCAGGTTGCTCTTGGTCTTGATCTGTCAAAGAAAGTTTTGATATAAGTTTTCATAAGACAGAGTCTAACTTTAATGAATCTTCATCAACTTCTTTACCCACTTTCACAACCATTCATTTGAAGCTATATTTAGAAGATACTAAAAATACTCTAGAAAATAAATGTATCTAGACTCAATCTTACAACATGACTTTTTATGGTTTTTCATTATCATTTGTCGTACACAAACTCACACTCACAAGCTAACCCATTGTAAAATATATATACACAATCAATGGTAGTGTTTTCGCAACACCGTGTTCATCAATAAGCACAAACGCTTCGACCATGTGAGCTATTGAGCATGTTATAAGACCTTGTCATTCACACGTTATAAGACAAAAAATACATCAATAAATTGTTGAAAATAGAACGATTCCCACTCTTATAGCAATGATCTCAATGAATAGTCCCTAAAAGGTCCACACATTGATAACAAAGAAACAACAATTATTGATTCACTATAGCCATATCAAACCATAGTTACACTTTCCGAGTTTGAATTCAAATTTGAAGACGAATTACCGAGTTTGAATTTGAATTTGAATACGGACTAGTTAAAATTCAATAGGAAAAATTTGGAGTATACTTATTAGTACTAAAAAAATTGTGGTTTTTTCAAAATTTCAAAATATTGAAATTAATAATTTTGATATTCAAAACTTTAAACAATTTTCAATAATGTTATGGAAGTTGCAAATAAAATTAAATATCAAAATTGATACAAATGACTCTTTGTCAAAGGAGGTGTCTAAATGGAATGAGAAGTCGAAACTCTTAAAGCTATTGGTAAGTCAATTAATAGATAGTACCGAATGGGGTTGTTTCCTAATGATATAAGTAATTTCCTAATAATTAAGTTAAAAAACATAGATCAAAATCTATTACCGTAAAACATTGGATTCTAGTCCTTCTTACTAAAATACATAGCTCAATATCATTTATTGTATTAACTACTAAATAATACTTAATAAAAAATATTAAAATTGAAAAAATATCAAAATTAAAAAAAAATAAAATTTCCAAAAAAATTTGATAAATCAGTGCTCTAATTTATAAAATAACAAATACAAACTCCTCCCCATCTTTACTTTGGGGTGAAAGTTTTAGTAACCAAAAATCGACATATAACATAATATTCGATATTTTTATATTTGGACATTATTTTTAATTTTACGAGTTTCGGGTTCCAAACTCATCAACCGTCTCTTGAAAGTTGAAAAGGAAGTGTTGTCTGCACTGAATGACTCATTCTCCACGTTGAAGATGATGGATCACTTTGGATTTTAACTCTTGTCCTTAAGGAGGTTAAGAATAAAAATTTTCAAATCGCTACACGCTCGACGAAAATGAGACGAGGAAAATGGAGGATAGCTTGCTCTGACAATTGAAAAAAAAATAGCAAATTTCTTCACCGATTATGATTCCTACCCAACCGAGTTTTGACGTATTAATGGCCGGATCGAACTGAACCACCAAATTTTCAAATTCTCCAGCCTGATATAGCCGAATTTGGTAACTATTTATCAAACACCTTTATCGGCCTCCACAAATATAATTGAATGATGTGATGATATACAAAATTACTTCCTAATTTGGTAACTATTTATCAAACACCTTTATCGGCCTCCACAAATATAATTGAATGATGTGATGATATACAAAATTACTTCCTATTCCTAGTGTTAATTAGTATGCCATAATAGACCAATCTAATCCCTGCTGCAATGGAGTAAATTGATGATGCATTGATGCACGAGCATCCAAACTTAGCTATCGATGTGATTGTATGTTGACATATTGTGGCTAGCAATAGATGAATTTCACTGCCCCGAGTGGTCAAAAATCAGTTTTAGTAGAGAGGGTTAGATCTCTCCAACTAGTCTTTATCTCAATTATTGTAATAATTAGAATATTGTTTTATTTTTATACTAAGAGATAAATTTTTAGTATAGGTGTGTCTTAGAGCTTGGAAATAGGGATTTGATTGCTAGAGTGATAAAAATAAGGATCAAGTTGTCAATGCAGTTAGGATAGGATTTGGTTCATAAAAGAAAAAAAGAATGTAATGACAGAGAGATTAGATGATTGAGAATAGAGTTTGTAAGCAAGAGTTTGAGTGACAGAGATAGGTTTTGAGATTGAATAGAAGTCAGACAAACTGTTGAAATAGAGCCGAGAGGGCCAAGACTGTAATTTACATTTTGTTGAATAAATTATTAAGTGTGGTGTTGCGTGTTAATCCTAGTGTAGAAGTTCATTCGTGTTTGTGTATCGGCATTCTGGACTTAATCGAGTAATTTTCTCTATTTAAACGCTTTATTCGTAAATCACTGTCAATTAGTGTTAAGGGTTAATATTGAGCTTAAGCACTAAAAAAAAAAACCTTTCCTTAAAGTATGAATTAAAGCATGTGGATTGTATTTGATAAGCAGGAAACAGTATCTCACGCGCCCGAAAGGTTGTAAATGGTATTTTGGAAATTTCATGCGATTACCTTTAGTGTCAACACATAGCATAAGAAAACTACTTTTCTCGTGTGCTCTCGACCTAATATCGTCTGTGAGAGAATATGCGCGAGATTATGAAACAACCGTTCGATTGGACAAGTCACATCGACAACGGAGACCATCCGGGTAAGTTGATGAGTGGACAACGCGACATCTATTGGATCTGCAGAGGTGATATCAACGGTGCGGATTGAAGTGCTTGAGAAAAAAGGAGAAGTCAATGAGGTACAGACAATGATTGGACAGATAAGCAGGGCCCTCAAGGGGGAAAATACACGTACTGAACCTATTTGCGCATAACTGATTAGCTCTAAAGCTAAACAATAGTCAAATTATAGACTACTACCTCATTTTCGTCAACCTCCTACATCATTTTGGTATCATATCACAGAGATCAATTTTTTCTACAAAAAACATACCACCGAAGAGAGGAGCTGGCATAGGTCAGAGGAGACCTATAGCGAATGCAGTTTTCCTGGATGAGATCCAGAGTTTGTGTGAAAGCATGGAGACTGTTCAAAGGAGAGCACCTGATGAAAGAGGTGCTAGTGCTACAGAAGAATATTCTGGGGAAGAAGAAGAGAATGAAAAGTGAAGCTGCTAAAGTTCTCAAGGTGTTTGCCAAAGCAAGTGGCAGACAAAAGATGGAAATACCTTTGTATGATGGGAATCTTAATGTAGAAGAGTTGATGGACGAAGTTCAAGTAGTAGACCACCACAGAGAGGAGACTTTAGTAGAGGAAGATTTGCACCTAGAGGAAGAGGTCGAGGAAGAGAAATTCGGTGTTACACATGTGGAGAATGGGGACATGGATCATGGGACTATCCTCATAATAAAGTAACAAATCAGAGGAATGTGAATGTGGCTGAGGAAAATGAAGAAAAACTTCAAATTGCAAACAAGGAAGAGAAAGAGTTTATTCCCAACTACGTGAAAATCCAAAGGAAAACACTGTAAAGTGATAATTGATAATGGGAGCATTGATAACCTTGTTTCTACATAAATGGTGGACAAGCTAGGATTAACAAAAACAGTACATCCTATTACTTACAAAGTATCACGGTTGCAAAAAGGACACAGTGTATTGTGATAGAACAATGCAAGGTAGAGATCTAGATTGGTAGATAATAAAATTAATTAATTAATTTATCCCTTTTGTTCGAAGTGCTTCATAAAGATGTTGGCAACTATGGGGGATAGAGGAGAGCTCATAGCCACACCATGAGTCTGTTCATAAATTTTGCCTTTGAAACTAAAGTAGGAGGATCTTAAGCATAACTTCAGAAGATCCAGAATTTCTTTATCAGTGATGTTTCTTATGATCTCAATAGCTTCACCAATAAGAATCATGGTATAAAGGGATACAATGTCAAAGCTGACCATTAGAGCTTCATCCTTCATTTCTATGTTATTAATCCATTGAACAAAAGAATAAGAGTTTTTAATATAAGAGGGGGTATTACCAGATAGGGTTCTAAGTTTTTTGGGTAGGTGTTTTGCCAGAAGGTAAGTAGGGGAACCTATGGTATTAACGATAGGTCTGAGAGGTATGTTAGGTTTATGGACTTTAGGAGCCCCATAAATTCTAAGAATAATGGAACTATTAGAAATGATGTTCTTTTTTGTGATATCATCAAGCAATGATTCTTTTATTCTCTTAATTACTTCCCGCATGATTTTCTCACTGGGATCTTTATCAATGATTTTATAACATCCACTGTTATTTAGATGTTCTTCCATTTTATTGTCATAATCAATTCTGTTCATGATTATAGTTTCATTGCCCTTATTAGCCTTTAGGATGACTATACTTTTATTTTTTCGAAGGTTGTTTAAAGCTCTTTTTTCTTCTAGGGAAATATTAGACAGAGAGATTAGATGATTGAGATAGAGTGTGTAAGCGAGAGTTTGAGTGACAGAGATAGGTTTTGAGATTGAGTGGAGGTCAGAAAAACTGTTGAAATCGAGTCGAAAGGCCCAAGACTCTGTAATCTACATTTTGTTGAATAAACGATGAAGTGTGGTGTTGCGTGTTAATCCTGGTGCAAAAGTTCATTCGTATTTGTGTATCAGCGTTCTGGACTTAAACAGGTAATTTTCTCTGTTTAAACCCTTTTTTCATAAATCGCCATTAATTAGTATAAGGGTTAATATTGAGCTTAAGGCCTAAAAAAAAACCTTTCCTTAAGCGCTTTTCCTTAAAGTATGAATTAAAGCACATGGGTTGTATTTGATAAGTGGGAAGCAGTATCTCACGTGCCTGAAAGGTTGTAAATGATATTGGTAAATTTCATGTGATTACCTTAAGTGATTGACACGTAGCATAAGAAAACCACTTTTCTCGTGCGTTGTCGACTTGATATCATTCGTGCAAGAATCCCCGTGAGATTGCGCGACAGCCATTCGAATTGGATGGGTCACATTGACGGTGGAGGTCGTTCAAGAAATTGATAAGTAGACGACTTGATATCCGTTGGATCTGGATAGGTGAGATCAATAGTGTGGATTGAAGCGCTTGAAAAAAAAAAAAGAAGTAAATGAGGGAACGATAATGATTGGACATACAAGTGAGACCCTCAAAAGGGAAAATACACGTAATGAACCTATTTGTGCACATCTAATTAGCTCTAAAGCTAAACAGTAGTTGAACTATAAATTCCCACCTCATTTTCGTCAACCTCCTGCATCTTGCATGGTCCATTCTCATAAAGGCTTCCTCGAGGCACATTGGTCAATGCATTTTATTTCTATTACCTGTAATTAGGAGAGAACAGTACCGCTAATGCACTATACACAAAGACATATTTGTCAACTAAGTAATTAATATGCCATAGTTGCTCACTTAAAAAAATTCTGAAGGCTCATACAAGTTACAACCTTTGGATATGTCTAATAGTGTGCAATATGAATCACCTCGAGGCACTCTGGTATATGTGTTGTTGACTCTCCATTATGAACTTGTCCATTATATTGTGACTATGTTCTTCTCTTCAAGAGTGAAAATGAGCTTTGTAGATATTTTGACGCAGGGTCATCAACCTCCCAACAATGTATTTTGTCCGGGCCAAATGTACATTTGTCAAAATGACAAGTGTATGGTGATGTATCTATAGTGCTCAGACATGTCTAATTAGCTTTTGATTTTATTAGAATATAGTGCTTAGACATGTCTAATTAGTTTTTGATTTTATTAGAATATTTTGTAATAGGGTTGTCAAACTTCTGATTTAATAAATTTTGGTTGGATTTTAGAAAAATTAGATGGAATTTTTTTTTTTAACTAAAAACAATCTGTTTTAAAATTAATAAAATTTGAAAAGGGACAGTTCTTACGGATCAAGACAGAACTTAGTTGGCGGCGAGGCCAAGAAAACTCGGGCAGGAAGCCCATGATAATTCCGTTGTAAATACCTTGCCCTAGATTATAATAGAAATCTGGTTTTCTCGGCAAACTTGATTGGGACTGTTGAAGAACTCCCAAATGCAGATGATCTTCGTTGAGACCAACTCCCCGACCCTGAGAAATTCGACATGCGCAGAAGAGTGACCTGTAGCGGAGAAATAATGAAGGGCGGGCCCCTACACAGCAGTCACGCTACGTTGGATCAAATTTATTTAATTGAGTATAAAGATCCCAAAGGGTCTCTCGCAACCATATTTGGATTTTGTGTTTGATGATGGTTAATTATATTTTTTTTGGAGTTGAGTATCAAAACAAAAACAATCGACCACTTCCGTTGCATCATCTTTGCACCCAGTAATTCTGCTACGTTGTTGTTCTGTGAGAGACAACGTACATTATCCCTATGCTACGTTGTTCTTTTGTGAGAGACAATATCACATTATCGCTACGTTAGTCGAGGATGAAAGCGAGCCCAACCACATAGGCACATATTCCTTTATCTCTTTTGAGGAAGCTACACAATATTTGTACTATTTATTGTACTAATTATCAATCTCTCAAAATATCAGGTTCATTTAAGAGCGGTTTTTAAGATTTGAAGTCCTTAGGACAATCATCAATGCATTAATGACAATCATAAGTAATAGAAATTTAAACCTTAGTACTGAGGATATTAATCATTGCTTCCATGAATGTATCAATGACCATCGTAAGTAATATAAATTTAAACCTTGGTAATGAGGATATTCATCATTGCTTTTAATTATAGGAGATAATTTTGATTGCAAAAAAATATGAAATATATATAGTCATATAAATTAAATGGCTTGTAATTTCCCATAAAAAAACATCAAAACACTTATTTTATTATACATCTCACATTGCTCAATTTTAAATTTTTCTGAAAAGAACTAAATTATAATTTAAATTTAAATAATTGTATTTTTTCCTACCTATGGAAAATTTATCCTTCAATCTCATGTTTTATATGACAATCATCCATTAAACTTGCCCCAAGGCATTATTTTAAATAATTATTATCAATTATAAAAAGAATTAATATGTAAATTAAACATATATACATCGTGTAGATTTTTTAAATTTGTAAATAGATTTTGTTAAAATGCCATGGTCAATAACATGGCTTATTAATATCAAATTTCCAAAAAAATAGAACTCATTTTGATATGACACTTGTCCATGTCACATTCTTTTAATTAATAAATTTAATTAAAGGGACAAAAAGGACATAACTAAATTTGTAAATATATTTTGTTAAAATGCCATGGTCAATAACATCGCTTATTAATATCAATTTTCCAAAAAAAATAGAACTCATTTTGATATGACACTTGTCCATGTCACATTCTTTTAATTAATAAATTTAATTAAAGGGACAAAAAGGACATAACTACTTTGGACATAGATCTTTGTTAAAAACTTGAACACTAAAACTAGCAGCTCGTAGGTGAGCAAGCTGCACCTCGAGACTTCTTGGGAAGTACCGTACACATTCATTAATCATGTAATCAAAATAATAGGTTTACATCAATTTAGGGAGATCAAAATTGTCTCCTAGAAAATATAAACTAATCTTAATATAGTATACATGCACAACTGTAAAACAAACTTTCTCCAATATTACATCATTTCTCCATTATTTTCAAATTTCCCCCTTAATCGAGAAAGGGTTCACTTGCACCCCTAACATCTCCCTAAACAATTCAAATTTAATCTTCCCAAGGGGCTTGGTGAAGATATTCGTTGCATTTTCACACGTGTTACGATATTCAATAAAAAATATTTAGGTTGAACCTTTTCTCTAGCAAAGTGAAAATGAGTATGAATATGTTTTGCATTTTTATGAAAATCATGATTATTTGTGAGCTTGATTGAGCTTTGGTTGTCGCATTTAATCACTATAGCACATTTTTGTTCTTCTCCAACATCATGAAGAAGTCTCCTCAATCAAATTGCTTCACAAGTGGTTGCACATACAACTTGATACTATGCTTCTGCTAAAGATAAGGTTACATTACACTACTTCTTACAGCTCCAATAAATGACCCTAAACAAAACATTGAAAGCGTAACCTATTATGAATCTTCCATCATCCAGATTTCTAGCCCAGTTTGAATCTGAATAACTTGTCAGATTAACATCAAAAGAGTTAGTATATTTAATGCAAAAATTTATGGTTCCTTGAAGATACCTTAAGACACCTTTTGTTGTGACCCAATGATTCTCAAGAGGTTTTGACATAAGCTGACTCAAAGCACTGATTGAAAATGCTAAGTCAAGTTTATTTGTAGTCAAATGAATCAGATTTCCAGCTAGTTGTCTATACTATGTAGCATCCACCTCTTTAGAGCCATCATCATTGTGAAGTTTCACATTCTTTTGTATAGGTATTGAGGCATCTTTACATTGATCCATTCTAAATTTCTTCAATAATCCCCTTACATGTTTTCCTTGAGTAATAAAAGTCTGGCCAAAATCCCTCTAGACTTCAAGACCCAAACAATAATGTAACTCTCCAAGGTCCTATTGGGAATAATACTAAGAGAGGGGGTGAATCAGTATTTACAAATCAATAGCTTTTTACATTTCATAGTCATATTTCTCTACGCGACTTTAATGAATCGAACCTGCATGTGCATGTGATTATTCTTAAGGAAACTAGCGTATATATAGTTAACTTATAATTTAGTTAATCCATCATACGTTTGTCTTAATCCATTCCATTAGTACTTTATTAACCATTAGATAAATAGTAACTAGATGCAGAACTAACAGAATAAACCATTACATATAAGCAACACACATGAACACCAAGATTTAAGGTCGAACTGAATGTGATAGAAAAACCACCTACACTTGTTGTCTTTGTCTTCTTTTTAATACAAGAAAAACCTATTTACAATCTTGTCCTGGCGCAGACTCATACCAGTACATAGGCACCCCCTTGCAGTGATCCAGGTGGATCTCCAGACACTAGTGGCATGGAAAAGGCTCAAAATTCAAAGTGGTAGAAAGATGATGAACTTGACATCAGATTGAAGTGCTCGTCACCCTAATTCCAATAGTGGGAACGAAACTCCAATCTGAGTCTGGATGAAGGAGATAGGGGAAGGCAAAGTTGTGTTGACTTTTTGCTGACTTGGCAGGATTAACAAAGACACAATTTGAACTTTTCTAGTGGACAAAATCCAGCCAACCTCAACCAGATTCTCAGTGAAATTATTGCCTGGATAAAATGACTCCTTCGGTTAAAATTTTGATTTTTCTAAAAGGGGCATATCGTTTATTTAACAAAAAAAATATTAAAAAAGGGGTGGCGGGCCACCAACCTCGCCACCCCAATCTTATCCATGTATATATATGTGGAGGGGCGGGCCACTACCATTGGCCCCTACCACGGAACATTTGAAAAAACGCAGGAAATGTGGGCTGGCCCTTGGGGCACGAACCCAACCTTCCACCCACCAATCTATTTTTTTAATTAAAGAATTTTGTATGCAAAAAAATGGAGGCGGGGTTTGACCGCTCGACCTCCTCCGTAACAAACTAATCTCCAACCAACTACGCCAATGAGATTCCTGTAAAATTTGTCAATTTTTTTATTATTTAAACGTAGTTTATCAGTACGCCCATGAGAGGAGGCAGTGCACATAGTTCGAGGCAGATTTTTGTAGGAGGGCCATATTTTCGCTTTGTTAGATTTTGATAAATTTTATATGGTTTTAGAGTTTTGCATTTTTTGGCCATTTTTCAATATCGAGGTATAAAACTCCTTTTTTTTAATTGATTCTTGTACTCTCCTTTCTCATGTCATTTAATGAATGAAGGCCTCCCCATTAATTGAGCAGGGCCTAGAGACGTAGTCCAAGTCAGACGAACTTCATTATCAGGTCTTGTTGTTTTATTTCATGCTTTATGTGTTTCTCCTCTTCTTTCATGTGCACATTAAATTTCTATGTTAAGCTACAATTTATGGATGTAATTCTTTAACACATCTATAAGCGAAAGATCTTGGATAAAGTGGTATCAGAGCAGGTCTTTTTAGATGTGAATTCCATGTTTGTATGCTAACAAGAAGCATGCTCCAAAGAGGTGAAGGGAAGCTAAAGTCTTTCGATCCCGAAGCAGAGCATGCACGTTGAAGGAGAAACATGGCATATGAAGAGGCTCGTTATGAAGAGGAGTGCAATTTCCTCAAAACATTCTATACAATGATAGAAAATGTCAACCAGTTGCTTTTAATGCTGGAGAAAGCAGAAGAGAGTAATCTAGAAGAACAAGGTTTAGTGCATGGAAATGGTGGAGAAGAACCCCCCTCCTTCTCCTTCCATGAGTGGAAGTTCTTCTTCGTCTCATCACCATCATCATAGAAATTCAAGGGATGCATCTAAGAAACATTTCTTTAAATTAGATGTCAAATTTGACCTTCCCATGTTTAACAGTGAAAGTAATGGAAAAATGCTTAGTAACTGGATTAGGTAGATTGAAATCTACTATAGGATTCAACAGATCGAAGAGGACGAGGTAAATATTCAGCTGACCTCTCTTCGTCTTAGTGCACCACTCTCGTTTGGTGGGAGAGAAAATTACAAAGTAGTAAGAGTGTGGGTAATATTCTTTCCTCATGGCATAGTTTCATTTTTGCATTGAAGGAAAATTTTTATCCCTTGGGTTACAAACAAAAATCCTTAATGGACTGGCAATACTTAAGGCTAGGCAAAGGTCAGGATGTTCAAAGCTTTATAGAGGAATTTAGAAATCAGGCACCTAATTTGGGCATTGCACTTGACTCATCTGAAGTATTAGTTAAGTATATTAGATCATTACATAGTTACCTTAGACATTCATTATTATTGTTTGAACCAACTACTATTGACTTGTCCAGTGTAAAGGCCATCCATCTTGAGAACAGGGGAAAAAATGAAAGAGATGGTCATTTCAGGAAACCACCTTTCAAACCTCCAAATGGAAAACCCAAAGTGAAAGGAAAAGGAAAGGAGAAGAGGATGGCATCAACCAATAAAGATGAAGGAGAAAGACCTTATTGCACTCACTGCAAAAAGGAAGGTCATGACGACGATCATTGTTGGAAACTGTACCCGGAAAAAAGACCAAAGAAGTATGGAGGAAAAGGCAAGTAGAAGGCAATGACAACTGTGCAGTAAGACCTTGGATCCGATTCTGAATATGAAGCATTGGTCACAACAACTGGAACAAAAGGTTCTCTTGCACCTCATGTTAATTCTAAATCACATGAAGGCACTAGTTCAATAGATGAGTCTCTTCCTGATGACAAAAGATAATTGAGCTATTTCATATTAGAGTTATCATAAATCTTACAAAAGTGGAAACTCTATTTGATACCGGATCTCAAGCAAACTTAATTTCAAAGTCTTTGGTAAGAAGCTAAGCTTAGAAACCAAACCACATCCAAAAACTTACCCACTTGGATGGATACATTATAAAGCAAAATTGAATTTAACTAAGCAGTGCAAGGTCAAATTTGTGATCGCTTCTAAGTTAGTGGATAAGGTAAAACTTGATGTGTTACCATTGGATATATGAGGCATGGTGTTAGGGAGCCCATATCTATATGATAGAAAGGTAATATTCTTCCATTATGAAAACAAATACCAAATCACAAAAGATGGGGTAGAATATATTGTAAGGGCTCATCAAACTAAAATCAATACCAGTCTTGTAAGTGCAAGAAAAATGAAGAGGTTGGTGAACTCCAGTAAGGGTTGCATGCTTATGGTTGTAAAGGGAAAAGATGTAGAATTATTCGATGCTTTCTACGGTTGTGATCATGTGCATAAAAAGGAATTATGTGAATTAATTTCTAACTATGATGAGATGTTTCAGGAACCAAAGGGATTACCTCCGAAGAGGGAATTCCAACATGAGATCCATTTGCATCATGATGCTCCTTTACCAAATATTGTCATGTACAAGATGTCAACCATTGAGATGGAGGAGATCAAAAAACAAGTGGAGGAACTATTGAACGAAGGGGTCATCAGACTAAGTACTTCTCCATGCGGATCACCGATTGTCTTAGTGTCGAAGAAATATGGCACATGGAGGTTGTACATGGATTACCAATAACTAAACAAAATCACGGTGAAAAATTGTTACCCTCTTCCCTACATTAATGACTTATTAGATCAGTTAAAGAATTCCATCTATTTCACCAAATTGGATTTACGTAGTGGTTATCACCAGGTCGGAACTGCAGAGTAGGATGTGTTGAAAACCACCTTCAAGACCAAACAGGGGTTGTTCGAATGGATGGTGAAGCCATTCAGATTTTGTAATGCTCCAGCCGCTTTCATGAGGGTCATGAATGATGTCTTTAGGCCTTTCATTGATGAATTTGTTCTTGTATATCTAGATGATAATCTTATCTTTAGTAAAAGTTGGAATGAACATGTATGACATGTGAAGAAAGTGCTTGATGTATTGAGAAAAGAAAAACTCTATGTAAAATTGTCAAAGTGTGAATTTGGGAAAACCTCTTTGGTTTACCTAGGTCATATTGTTGGTCATGGTAAGCTAAAAATTGATCCTTCTGAAGTTGAAGCAATTGTAAATTAACCTAAGCCTACCAGTGTAACTGAGGTTCACAGCTTTTTGGGTGCAGTACAGTATTGGAGGAGATTTATTGCCAATTTCTCTATTATTGCAGCACCTTTACAAGCATTGACAAGTGTAAAGCAAGTCTTTCAATGGAGAGGAAAGCAGCAAAATTCCTTCGAAACATTGAAAGAAAAGATTAGCACCACACTAATCTTGGTCTTTCTAGATCTCCAACAACCATTCGATATCGAGTGTTAGGTCCCTATAATACTAGTGATTACCCCATTACTATTGTAGGTGTATCCCTTATTAATATGTTTGTGCCCCTATTTTCCCAATATTGTTATTACTGTGCCCCATAGAATCCCTCTATTGTTATTTTTGTGCCTTTATATTATTATTGTTAAGTCGGCTCAGTTATATTGTGGCTCCTTAGACTCTTATATATAAAAAGGAGGTTTTGTCATTTGAATCATCAAAGAATCATTCATTTGTGTAATGTAAAGGAGGTTTCCCCCTCAAAGGGGTTAAATTCTAAGGCATTGATCTATCTTTTCTATCTTTTTGTGAGCTAGTTTCATAACATTTGGTATCAGAGCTTTGAATTCTAGGGTTTCGCTGCTCCAAACAGGTCATCGTGACATTTGCGCTATAACTTTTTCTGTGATGTTTCAGACAGTAAAAACAAAACTCATTTGGGCTGAAATTAGTATGAACTGTAGGTCCGAATTTCAGAGCTTTTCGCACTATATTTGTAGAGATATGATCTAAGGAAGTTGGCATTTTTGCAAACTCCCGAATTACATTCCAAATAGGTGACCTGGGGAAAATAGTCATAACTTTTGTTTTGAGCATCATATTGAAATTTCGTAAGAAGTTATAGAAAGAAGACGGACTATAGTTTCCTTTGTATATTTTTCAGATCCTAAGGTCAAAACAGTGACACATGGCACTTCCTACACATTCACCCGTCTGAAAAGGTCTATCAGGTCATCTTGGGAGATTGTGCATAACTCTGCCTTGGAGAATCTAAATTCAATCAAACTGGTGGCATTGGAAAGAGGACACAGAGGGCTACTATAGGTCACAATTTCAGAACTGGATGATCTAAAATTATAGAGATACATAAGAGGCAATATCGAGCTCCTACAAAGTGAAAAACTCTGTGTAGATTTTTTTTAATTTTTTCTTAAGCTTGGTTTGAAAAAATATTTTGAAGGAATTCAAAGGGCATAGTAGAGAATTATTATCAGTAAATGATGCCCCAAGGAAAGAAAATTCAAACACCTAGTAAGCAACCTAAAAGCTCTAGCATGACTTATGAAGAGGAGGAAGAAATGCAACATGAAATATCAAAATTATGAGACCAAGTGCAACAAATGACACTCACACAAAAAGTAACGGAATCTAAGATGGATCGTTTAAAGAAAGATGTAAAAGCTAAGATGAATGACATGGAAGCTAAGATGGATGATTTGAAGATATATTTCAAGATAGATTTGAAGACAGGATGACAGATTTGACAAATTTTCTACAAGAAATACTTACTAATGGTGAAAGGGTAGTAAAGGAAACTCATTATGAGAACAAAAGAAATGTTAATCATGATTTCATAGACTCTAATGTTGGATCCAAGACCCACTATATTCCAAAAATCGATATGAGGAAGTTTGATGGCATGGATCCCACAACATGGATATTACAGATGGAGCAATTTTTCGATCTCAATAATGTGAAAAACACACAAAAGGTATGTATTGCAACTTTATATTTGAAACCAAATCAGTTTGTATGGTATTAATGGCTTTGTTTTCATAAACAAATTATCACTTGGGGAATTTTTCAATCTCAATAATGTGCAAAACGCACAAAAGGTGTGTATTGCAAGTTTATATTTGAAACCAAATCAGTTTGTATGGTATTAATGGCTTTTCTCTCATAAACAAATTATCACTTGGGCAATTTTTATGGAAGAATTGATAGCACATTATGAGGATACAAAAAGCAACACCTTTTTTAGCAAATTAATAAGTATCAAACAACAGGGTTCAATAATGGAGCACATTAAAGAGTTCCAAAAATTGAACATAAGGATAAAAGATATTCCAGATGAGCATAGGATTGATGTGTTCATAGGGACTTTAAAGGATAATATCCAACATGATGTTTGCCTTTGGGAACCTAATTCATTAGAGAATGCATTCAGGTTAGCAAGAAAA
>APFE031523194.1:0-27726 GCA_000404065.3 Pinus taeda | reverse complement strand
TCATATTTAAGAGAAAATTCTAAGGTTCAAGTAGTGGAACATCACATCGAGCATCAACAACAAGTCCTCCAACTCTTAAAGGATAACCTTGTGTTGGTGTAGAATAGAATGAAACAATAGGAAAATCAACATTGCAGTGAAACAAGTTTTGATGTAGGTGATTGGGTACTCCTACATCTACAACCATATAAACAAATGTACCTCAAGAAAGCTAAGAAGGATAATAAATTATCACCAAAGTATTAAGGTCCGTACAAGGTGTTGCAAAAGATTGGTACTATGGCATACAAATTGGAGCTTTCTGCAACTTCTCCAGTGCACCCAGTTTTCCATGTTTCACGTTTAAAGAAGGTTATAGGCGACAAGATCCTAGTTCAAACAATATTGCCAAAACTTGATGAGGAAGGAAAAATTATATTGGAATCAGAAGCAGTCACAAAAACAAGAACTCGACAGATACGAAATCAATCAATTTTGGAGTATCTCATTAAGTGGAAGAACTTATCCACTGAAGATTCCACATGGGAGGATGAGAATTTTATATAGATGCATCCAGAACTACTCAAGCATTGAGGACAACACGTTTTTGAAGGAGAGGGGCATGTTAGGTCCCTATAATTCTAGTGATTACCCCATTATTATTTTAGTTGTATCCCTTATTAATATTGTTGTGCCCTTATTGTCACCATATTGTTATTACTGTGCCCCATAGAATCCCTCTATTGTTAACTTTGTACCTTTATATTATTATTGTTAGGTCGGCTGGGTTATCTTATGACTCCTTAGACTCCTATATATAGAAAGGAGGTTTTTTCATTTGAATCATCAAAGAATCATTCATTTATGTAATGTAAAGGAGGTTGCCCCCTCGAAGAGGCTGAATTCTAAGGCATTGATCTATCTTTTCTATTTTTTTGTGAGTTGGTGTCATAACATCGAGACAAATGCCAGCGAATATGCCATGGGAGCTGTACTCATGCAGCAAAAGAATTTGATATGTTACCATTCAATGAAGTTCTCTCAGGCTATGATAAATTATCCCACTTATGACAATGAGTTATATGCCTTGGTCAAGGGTGTGAAAAAGTGGAAACACTACCTGATTGGCAAGGAGACTATCATCCATACAGATCATCAACCCTTGCAGTATCTTCAGTCACAAACCAAGTTGCAGCAATCTCGTCATTTCAAGTGGATGGGCTTTCTTCAATAGTTTCATCTGGAAATAAAGTATAAGAAGGGCACTAGTAACAATGTGGTCAATATGCTATCTCACCCTCCTATTTCTGCTTTTGTTATTTTGCATAATGCTTCGTTATATTTTGAAAGTTATGCTGAACAGTATGCTAACGATGATGACTTTAGGGAGATTTATGCAGAGCTAACCCATGGTTCACAGGTGGAAAACTATCACTTGTAGGGCAAACTATTGTATCACCTTGGTAAACTGTGCATACCCACATGAGAAAGGGTACATGTAATCTGGGAGGCCCACACCTCCCTTATGTTTGGTCATTTTGGTATTGAAAAAGCTTTGTGTCATGTACAAATATTTTGTTTTTGGCCTCATATGGAAAACATTGTGACTCACTATGTAAATGGATGTGTGATGTGTTCTGTTTCAAAGCCCTCTAATAGAAAACTCAAGCTCTACACACCACTCCCTATTCCAAGTCGTCCATGGGAAAGTGTGTCGATGGATTTCGTAGGAGGTTTGCCTTTGTCTAGAAAAAGTCATGACTATTTGTATGTCATCGTTCACTGTTTTAGTAAGATGTGTATTTTAATGTATTGTAAAAACCAAATCATTGTAGAGAGGATTTCTTATCTTTTCTTTCAACATGTTTGGGTCCATTTTGGGTTTCCCACATCGATTGTGTCAGATCAGAACTCTTGCTTTCTTGGAGAGTTTTGGACCAGCTTGTGGAAAATGATGGACACCAAGTTGAAAAGAAGCACAAAATTTCATCCACAAACTGACGGACAGACAAAGGTTGTCAACCACACTATGGTACACTTGTTGCGAGGCTATCGTGGGAAACATCCTAAGTTGTGGGATGAGCATCTTCCATATATGCAGCATTCCTACAACCGAATAGTGCACTCATCTACGCATAATTCACCATTTGAGACATGTTTTGGCTACCTGCCAAAAGACCCTTTTGATATGGTCTTTGGAAGGGAAGATGACTTCAATGGATGTGATGATAGGGACAAAGCACAATGGTTCATTCAGTGGATCTAGTTGATTCACGAAGCAGTACAGGAGCAGTTGGAGAAAATTCAAGCCTGGTACAAGGCTCGACATGACAAACATCGAGTCGAACATGAATTTCAAGTAGGTGGCAAAGTGTGGCTCCATATCAGAAAGGAAAAGATGAAGGGAGAAGGGAAGAAGTTGCAACCAATCTGGTATGGTCCATTCACCATCTTGTAGAAGATTGGAAACAATGCCTTTCATCTCGATTTGCCGTTATATATGCAAATCTACTCTGTAGTGAATGTGGAGAACTTAAAGCTGTAAGAGCCACCATTGGTTATGGACACTGAAGAGGTGTGCACAGTTCCTACAGTTGATGATTTTGCACCGGAATATATTGATGAGTCACTTGAAGATATCATCCTTGATAGAAGAACTAGGACTTCATGATGAGGAGATGTGGAATACCTTCGAGTTGGTTTCAAGGGGATGCACTCTAGCAAGGGAAAATGAATGTAAAAGGAAAGAGTGAGGGAACAATTCCCTCACTTTCCAATTGACTGATAAGGATTTTGGCAGTCGAAAAGCTCCTCAATGGGGAGGATTGATCCAGGTGGATCTCTAGACACTAGTGGCATGAAAAAGGGTCAAAATTCAAAGTGGCAGAAAGACTATGAACTTAACTTCAGATCAAAGTGATTCCAATGGTGTGAACGACACTCCAATCCAAGTCTGGATGAAGGAGATAGAGGCAATCAAAGTTGGGTTGAATTTTTGCTGACTGGGTAGGATTAACAAAGACACAATTTGAACTTCTCCAGTGGATAGAATCTGACCAACTCCAGCCAGATTCTAGGTGAAATTGTCACCTAGATAAAATGACTCCTTTAGTCAAAAATCTGATTATTCAAAAAGGGGCATATTGTTTATTTAACAAAAAAAAAATATTAAGAAAAAGGGGTGGCAGGCCACCAACCCTACCACCACAATATTATCCACGTATATATATATGGAGGGGAAGTCCACTACCCCTAGCCCCTCCCACTCAAAATTTAAAACAAAGCAGGAAAGGTGGGCTGGCCCTTGGGCCATGGACCCAACCTTCCACCCACCAACCTATTTTTTAAATTAAATATTTTTGTACGCAAAAACAAGGAGGCAGGTTTTGATGACCCAACCTCCTCTGTAACAAACTGTTCTCCAACCAACTCCGCCAATGTGATTCTTGTAAAATCCATCCAATTTTTTATTATTTAAACGTAGTTTATCAGTGCACCTAGGAGAGGAGGTAATGGACGGAGTTCGACGCAGATTTTTGCAGGAGGGCCAGATTTTCACTTTGTCAAATTTTGAAAAATTTTATATGGTTTCAGCATTTCTCGATGCCATGAATGCAATGGCTCTATCCGTTTCTCGATCAGAGTTCTGCATTTTTCAGCCATTTTTCAGTACGGAGGTATAAAACTCCTTTTTTTTAACTGATGCTTATACTCTTCTTTCTCATGCCACTAAATGAATGAAGGCCTCCCCATTGATCAAGCAGGGCCTGAAAATGTAGTCCAAGTCGAACGAGCTCCCTTATCAAGTCTTGTTGTCTTCTTTCATTCTTTATGTGTTTCTCCTCTTCTTTCATGTGCACATTAAATTTCTATGTTAAGCTACAATTTATGCATGTAATTCTTTAACAAATCTATAAGCGAAAGATCTCGGATCATGCAAAAGGCTACAACCTCCTCTCATTCTTTAGGCTCTATTGGAAGGGAGCTGCAACCCTCTAGCTCTTGTACTGGCTAATATGTTTACCAGTACGTAGGAAACGACCTACAAAAAGCTACAACCTTCACTCATTCTCCAGCTACTACTGGAAGGGAGCTCCAACCCCCCATCTCTTGTACTGGACAATATCTTTACCAGTACGTAGGCTCCATCGTAGAGAAGGCCACGACCTTCTCTCTTCCTCCAGGGACCATGTTTCATAAATTTTGAGACTGGATACTACCGGTACACAAAAACACAATATGAAGGCCACGTTTCATCAAATTTTCATACTAGACCCATAAATAACATTGAAGCTCAAAAGTAATCACCTCTATAATACATCTATCAAATACATCTGCATCAACCAATTACTAAAATCAAATCGTCAATCTCTGATATAACTAAAACCTAATCATCACTTTCTGAAACAATCATAACTAAATCAATCAATCACCTATGACATAACTGAATTAGACAATCATCAATTTCTGAATCAATCAATCAGTGAAAACTCAATCAATCGACACTTAATCAAAAATTCAACCAACCAACTGGAATAGACGCATCACTATAACCAATACACAGATCTGAACCTAGAACAATGCATCAACAACCAGAACCAACTAACCTCAAAAAATCATATGTCAGAATGCATACGCTACTTCAATGAAGTCAGCCTACATGTATACACTACTTCCTTTATCCCAACCTGTGTATACATCTAAAGATACTGAACCATAAACTTCTGAACCAAAAACTGTACAAATCAGTGACATTCTAAATATATACTATCAATTTACAAAGTTCTAAATAGATAGAAGCAAGGATCACCCTTATTACTCAATTAGTCAATCAGCCGAACTAAATCTCCTTATACAATCAATTTTATTTTCATATCTAATGAAGCATCATTGAAAAAAAAAAGTATTGATCAGATAGATCAGTCATCCCTGAACAAAAAGCTTTTTCTTTTTCATATGCTACTTGGAAGTGTCCAACCAGCATCTATACGTGCCTTCACCAAGGCGAACCAACATATAGACCTACAAATAATCACTTATATCTTCGTAGTTATTCCAGACTTCAGTGGTACTAATATCATAATAGATAAAGGATAAAACATGCTTTAGTATTCAAATCTAGCCTATCCATTATCAAATCATACAATGATCAATCATGTCAGGTCACATGATCCTGATCCATCATCAGATCTCATCCATCATCGAACACAGGTGCATACTTAGTTTAGATCAAAAAAGCATCAGAAACCCATAACATGCATATTTTCTTTTGATCTAACTCTTCATAAGATATTCATTATTTACACCCCCTCACACTTTGATCTTCACCTCCTTATATACTTACAACTTTTTCAATACTTTGGACCAAAACAACACATAGAACCTGTGGTATTCTTAGATGGGATCAAGTAACTGTTATTTCGCTCAATATTGTGGGATAATACCATGGTATGGACCTTTGGTATTCTTTAAATTTATTTTTCATTAATTTTTTATCCCATACATGCTTTTCATTTTGTGAAAGTTTGTGCATACATATACACTCTTTTTGTTCGATGAACCCGCTTGTATACACTACTTGGATTAGGTGAACTTGTCTATACAACCAAAAATAACTTAAAACATTATTTTTCTTTAATTTCTTGATTTTGATCTATAATCCTTTGTTCCATCTTCTTGTTCTTCTATGCAATTACTCTATTACCTCTGAATAGACCTACTATAATGTGATTTTCTATTGTACATCACTTTTGAACTAATTCCTTTGCACTACCCTGCATTCTATCACATCCTTTGACCATTATTTTGTTCCATCATTTGTCGCATCTAATCTATAGATTCATCTTTGTTCCATCACTATGTCACCTCTGATCTGTCCTATAGATTCATCTAGTTACCATATACTCTTTTTGCTACAAGTGAGTTTCCATCGAGGAAAACACATGCATCATAATGCCAAAAATCGCCCCCTTTGGACTTGATGGCAATCACTTTGGTGTTTGGTCACCACAGCCTATAAATAATATCAAGGCAAGCACCAAGTTGTTCTAAACATCAAGCTACCTCTAAAAACCAAGATACTATCCCCCTTTGACATCAAGGGTAAAGGGCTAACTAACCAATAAAGACTTTCATATATGAACTACTTAATATGAACATTGATCATGCTCCTCCTAGGCACATGCTGAATTCTCTAATCGAACTCCCCCTTAGTACATACTGAGATGCACTATATAGTCCATGTTCCCCCTAAGCACATGCAGAGTCTGCAGAAATATTTTTTCAAAAGAATAACATGACTCTATAACTCAAATATGTGAGTCTGACCTTCCTATCACCATTGACTCATACATCAATCTCCCAACCAAGTGGGCATACACCAAATTTGACTCATCCACCCAACTAAGAGGGTTTACATATTTGGCATGATTTTACAAGTCCATACATGACTGAATATAACAATTATTACATCATAGGTATTTACATGAACTTTACATCAAATGATATACGTGACATTTATAACAAATACCAAAGATCTAAACAAGACCATGGTAGTTATCAACAACTATCATACACCATATATGATATGCACCATAAGCATGTGTCAGCCACATTCAGAACAACAACTTGTATATCTCCATCATCAGTTTGCAAGATAATCCAATGTACGTTTAATATCATCAACCTATGACAAAGTATGTCGCATATAGATATCAGCTCGCCTTCTTGATCTTATCAAGATCACCTTGCTCAATAATCTCCCTTGAATCAACTAAGCATATGTCATATTTCCAAGCAGTGATACATAACCATTCATATCATATCATATATATATGTGAAACCACCATAGTCATCATCTATGACCATAATATCATCATTGTCGTAGCAAGAACCATGATAGGTTTGATTCTGATATGATAAGCATCAACCATGATAATCAACATATGTGAGAATCAAACCTATCATCATAAAGTAAGAAGTCATCATCATTAGGTGACTAAGTAATCCATGCCTCCAGATAACGATGTCTTCAAATAGATATGTCTTCATGAAACCTACAATTACACCATTTTCTTGGCCAACCAACATTATTTGTGAAATTTAAGTAATCATCCATGTATCAGAATAATCTATATCCATCATAGAGATATCATTATGTATCTATCAAACCATGAGTTCATAGTCATTTGTTAAGCTTTCTTGATACCATCAACAACAACAATTCTCAATCATGTGAGAGCCAATAACTATAGGAATCCTCATCCATAACTACATCATATGAAGTTTATGCATATTTCAAGGCATGATGATAACAACATAATGAAGTTGTGTACTCAAGCTTTGTTCTTCTCATTGTCCTTATGATGATCATCATGTAACTAACATAACTATATGCATCATCAAAAGAGTCATCCACAATCAACCATAAATCTGATCTAAATAATAACTATGTGGCCCAAGAAATATAAGTATCATCTGAGATTTCATCATGGGTAATTCATAATCGAATCATAGCATGATGTATCATTTAAATACTTCAACAATATAAGGATCCTCACCATTGATAAGAATCATTATGTACCAAATACTTTTGAACATAATGCTAACAATGTATTATTAGAAGCATAGCATATTCTCCCCCTTAACCTGTGCCAACTATTTACTATTAGATCTAATTATTGCATATATTAGTAAGAATCCTCAAGGCATCATCATCAACTAGTTATACATCGAATCATCAACAACTTAAGAGGGTCAAAATCACTTCTACATATCATAAAAAAACTATAATCATCATCAATCAGAATAGGAAATATAATTGATAATTGACTAAACCATATCATACCCCCTTTTTTGAGTCTATCCCACAGCTTCTTCATCAATCCAACATATATGTGACTATACAGCTTCTAACTCGTGTATATACGCGACTTGTATTCATGATAAATTCGTATGAGAATTAGACCACTGAAATTTAATACTTTTAGTTCCTCCTAAGTCTATTATGTCTATATGCCACATCTTTCTGACTGTAATTCCTTATTCTTCCATACCTTTGAGTGTGATGATGTTTTCTCCTTTTGGTATGTTGGCTGAAATTTTCTCCTCCATTCTTTTGTTATATGCCCAAACTTGTTACAAGAATGACATCTTATATGTTTCATATTCATTCTATAGCAATTAATGGCTTTGTAACCAAACATATTGCAAGAAAAAATATCCCTTAAAGTACCTAGAAGCTGATGATCTTTCTGTCTGGCGGTTATTAGCCTGAACCATTCTACTTCTGCATCTTGCTACAACATGTCAAAAATTATGACATACAAAACATTCAACATTATTCATCAGAGGAAAGAACCAATTATCACTTCCATAGTTAGGAGTAAATTATTTTCTTTGAAGTCTTTCTTTCCTTGGTTTTTGATGGGGTTGACCTCTTATTTCCTTGTTGAGCATTTTAGATTTTACTCTAGAGTTCCTTGCCTCATCTTGTGAGCTAGATTCACCTTCAATAGTTTCATGAAAACCAAGACCAAATTTGATGATAGGAGACATTTTATTACTAAGAATATTATCCAAATCTTAGTACTATCTTGAAATCATAACAATTTATCCTTTTCTTCTAATTTACCTTTCAATATATTTACCTCAACCTGATATGCTCTTCCTTTTCCATATATTGCTTCTTCATGATTTCTTCGTTTTTTCTTCCTTCTTCCACTTGTTGTTTTAATTTGAGAATCTAATTTTCTTGTTATTCATCTTCTTGAGGTAGTTCTTCATTCTACTTATTTGAATTTTCAAGATCTTCTTTTAGAGAGATGACCTAATCTTGAATACTTTCATAGTAACTAGATCTGTCTTTAAGTTTCTTGATTGTTGTATCCTTTTCATTTACTTTATTTTTCAATGAAATCACTTCATCTTGCAACCTTTTACATTGACCTTCCTTTGCCTTGTACTGCTTCCTTACTTTGTTTCCTTCCTCCAACTGAGCTTTTAATCTAGTAACTTCTTATTTGAAGGTACACTCCCTTTTTTCAAATAGATCTTGTTGATCTCTAATTTTATCTAAGTCTTTTAGCTTCTGCCTCTATATTTATTTCACTTTCACTTGTAAGAGAAAATTAAGTTCTTTCACTATCACTTTCAATATCTTCAACATTGCATGAACAAAGAAAAGTATTACCAGATGACCAGAAATTTGTACTTGATACTTCTTTTGCTTGTTCATCTTCAATATGAGGTGATTATGAATCTAAATACTTTCTTCCACTGAATAGCCAATTGTCTCTCTTGTTGTCACTGCTCCTTTGTAATGTCTTCTTATTCTGAGGTGCTTTATTCTTTTGCTTCTTTCCCATTGTCTCAACGAATCTCCTTCAAGTGATCAAGCTTCTGCCAAAGGACCTACTCTAATATGAATTGTTGGGAATAATACTGGGGGGTGTGAATCAGTATTTACAAATAATAAGTTTTTACATTTCATAGTCATATTTCTCTACATGACTTTAATGAATTGAACTTGTGTGTGCATGCGATTTTTCTTAATGAAACTAGTGTATATCTAGGGAACTTATAATTTAGTTAATCCATCATACTTTTGACATCAGCCATCGCAGTAGTACTTTATTAACCATTAGATATAGTAACCAAATGCAACGATAACGGAATAAACCATCACACATAAGAAACACACATGGACACCAAGATTTAATGTGGAAACCCAATGCGAGAGAAAACCCACCTATTGTTGTTGTTGTCTCTGCCTTCTTTTTAATATAAGAAAAACCTATTTACAATCTTGTACTGGTGCAGACTCATACAAGTAGGTAGGTACCCACTTGCAGAAGGCTACAACCTTCTCTTGTTCTCCATCTTCTACTGGAAGGGAGCTGCAACCCCCTAGCTCTTGTATTGGCCAATATGTTTACCAGTTCGTAAGCACCGACCTACATAAGGCTACAACCTTCACTCGATCTCTAGTAGCTACTGCAAGGGAGCTTCAACCCCCTAGATCTTGTACTGGCTAATATGTTTACCATTACGTAGGCACCGACCTATAAAAGGCCATGACCTTTTCTCTTCCTTCAGGGCCCATGCTTCATAAATTTTCCTACCATATACTCTTCGTACACAGCCACATAATATGAAGGACACGTTTCATCAAATTTTCATACTAGACCCATCAATAACATTGAAGCTCAAAATTAATCACCTCTACAATACATCTATAAAATACATCTGCATCAACCAACCATTGAAACCCAATCATCAATCTCTTATATAACTAAAACCCAATCATCACTTTCTGAATCAACCACAATTGAATCAATCAATCACCTCCGACATAACTGAATCACCCAATCATCAATTTCTGAATCAATCACAACTTAATCAATCAATCACTGAAAACTCAATCAATCAACACTTCATAAAAAATTCAAGCAATCAACAGACGGATCACTGTAACCAATACATAGATTTTAACCCAGAACACTAAATCAACAACCAGCACCGATGGCAACCTCAAAAAATCATATGTCAGAATTCATACGCTACTTCAATGAAGTCAACCTACATGTATACGCTACTTCCTTTAGCCCAACCTGCATATACATCTAAAGATAATGAATCATTAACCTCTGAACTAAAAACTGTGTAAATCAATGACATTATGAAGATTTACTTTCAATTTGTAGAGTTCTAAATAGATAGCGGCAAGAATCACCCCTCTTACTCAATCCATCAATTAACTAGACTCAATCTCCTTATACAATCAATTTTATTTTAATATCTAATGAAGGCATCATTAACAAACATCAGTAAAATAGCAGTTTTGATCAAATAGGTCATTCATCCTTGAACAACAAGATTTTTATTTTTCATACGCTACTTGGAAGAGCCGAACCAGCATGTATATGCACCTTCACCAAGGAGAACCAACATTTAGATATGCAAATAATCACTTATAACTTCGCAGCTATTCCAAACATCATACATATCCAGATCATAACATATAAAGGATAAAACATGCGTTAGCATTCAGATCTATTCTATCCATTATCAGAACTTACAATGATAAGTCATGTTAGGTCTCATGATCCTGATCCATCATTAGATCTCATCAATCATCAAACACTTAGGTGCATATTTAGTTTAGATCAAGCAAAGCATCAGAAACCCATAACATGCATATTTTATTTTGATCTAACTCTTCATAAGATATTCATTATTTACACCCCCTCACACTTTGATCTTCACCTCCTTATATACTTACAACTTTTTCAATACCTCAGACCAAAACAACACATAGAACCTGTGGTATCCTTAGACGAGATCAAGTAACCGTTATTTCGCTGAATATTGTGGGCTAATACCATGGTATGGACTGTAGGTATTCTTTAACTTTATTTTTCCTTAATTTTCCATACCATACACATTTTTCATAATGTGAAAGTGCATGCATAAGTATATGCTATTTTTGTTCTTTGAACCCACTTGTATACGCTACGTAGACTAGGTGAACCCATCTATACAACTTAAAATAACTTAAAACATATATTCTTTTTTTTTTATTTCTTGATTTTGATCTTCAATCATTTGTTCCATCATCTTGTTCTTCTGTGCAATTACTCTATTACCTCTGCATAGGGCTATTATAATGTGATTTTCCCTTTTACATCACTTCTAAACTAATTCCTTTCCACTGCCCTGCATTTTGTCACATCCTTTGACCATTATTTTGTTCCATCATTCTGTCACCTCTAATCTGTAGATTCATCTTTGTTCAATCATTTTTTCACCTCTTATATGTCCTGTAGATTCATATTGTTACCATATACTTGTTCTACTACAAGTGAGTTGTGATCAAGGACAACACATGCACCATAATGCCAACAGATCCTTCATTTCAAAAACATGTGACATTTGCACTTTGATTTCTTTAATCAATTCATCAACATTTCGAGTAATAATTAGATCATCAACATATAAAGAAATCAATACAATCCACCCCTTTGAATCGAATACGTTATAGATATTTGGGTCATATTTACTTCTCTTATAACCATGTTGCATGAAGAAAGAGTCTATTTTTTAATACCAAGATATGGGTGCCTGTTTCAATCCATACAATGGCTTCTTTAATTTACAGAGCAAGTGTTCCTACCCCTATTTAATAGACCCTTCAGGTTGTGTTAAATATACCTCTTCCTTCAATTCTCCATTTAGAAAAGTAGATTTCACATCTAGCTAGTGTAAACACCAATCATGATTTGTAGCTAAAGCTATTAACATTCTAATAATATTTAACTTAGCTACAAAAGCAAAGGTCTCCTCATAATCGATCCCTTCTTTCTTAGTGTACCCTTTAGCCATCAACCTAGATTTATATTTGTCTACACTACCATTTGCTTTGAACTTAGGTTTATATAACCATTTACAACATATGGGCTCTTTCCGTTCTGGATGTTCAACTAATTCCAAAGTTTTGTTTTTAATTGTTGGCTCATATTATTCTTTCATAGCTAACCTCCATTCATCATATTGATTTTCTTCATTATAATTCATGGGTTCAACAACATTTAAAATAGTAGTCATAAAAGCATAGTTCTTATACCTTGCGGGTAAGTGAGTATGCCTACTTGATTTCCTTGGTAGCAGACTTGCCTCGAATATGTCTTTCTCACTCCTAATTGGACTTGGATTGTTGAGTATACCCACATCACTAGATTCTTTCTTTTGTTGTTGCTACTACACATAGCTATATTTGGCTTCATCATTCCTATCATCAATCAATAAAGGCATGTGCCACTCCTCATAGCTTTTGCCTATGTTCCTTTGATCAACCTATTCATGGAAGATAACATCTCTACTCATAAATACCTTGTGAGTAGATGGATTAAATAGTTTATATGCTTTGAACTCAAAACAATACCCTACAAATATCTGTTTTATGGATTTAGCATCCAATTTATTCCTATCCTCCTTAGGAATATGTGCAAAATATTTTGAATCAAATACTCTTAAATGATTGAATGTAGGCTTAAAACCATATAAATCCTTGAATGGAGTCTTGAGATCAAGACTCTTAGTTGGACTTCTATTCTTTAAATAGACTGCAGTATTAATAGCTTCTTCCCAAAATCCATTAGATAGGTTCTTACCTTTCAACATATTGTGTGTACACTCCACCAGAGTTATGTTCTTTGTCTCTGCAACCCCGTTCTATTGTGGAGTGTGGGGTACTACAAATTGTTGAATTATTACATGATCCTTGCAATATTTGATTAATTTTCCAAGCTTTTATTCTTCCCCTCGATCTGAGCAGAGAATTTTGATGACCTTCCATGTCTTCTTTTCAATCATACTTCTGAATTCTTTAAAATATTCAAAAGTATCACTTTTCTTTTCTTGGAAAATATACCCAGGTATATCTTCTGCAATCATAAAAAAATAACAAAAAATAATAAGCTCTTGCTAAGGACCTTGTTTGCATCGGTCCACATATATCAACGTGCACAAGTTTGATTATATCTCTCTTTCTCCTATTTAAATTTGAGGGAAATTCATCCTTGGAAATTTTTCCAAGTGCACATCCTTCACAATCAACATGTGTATTTCTTAAGATAGGAAGTCCTTTAACTATACCGTGTTTCTATAGCAGAAATAGGTCATGAAGATTGACTTGTCCAAATATTTGTTGCCAAGGATCCTCTGCTGTCATAATTGTTGAATTTAAAGCTTGATATGGCATGTTTGTAACATTCAACTTATGCAGGCCTCCTACTCATATTCCAAATTCCACCGGATTCTAATGATCCAACAAATCCTTTCTGACACAATAGGTTTTTAAAAATTATACCTTTAAGTTCTCATCTAAAATCATGGAAACAAAGATGAAATTTCTTTTAATGCCTGGTACATACATAACATTCTAGATGCACCTGATATTACCATCAAGCAATATCACAATAATATCCCCATACCCTTTAATATGGTATGCTCTACCATCACCAAGGTAACTATTAACACCATTTTTTATCTCTTTAAAACTTTCAAACCAATGCTTATTCCTTGTCATATGAGTAGATTCTCCAGAATCCACAAACCAAGTTTTGGCCTCATCAGTCTTAGCAGAGAAAGCAAAATCAGACACAAATAATTTGAGCTCATGATTCTCATTTTCGTCAGCAAATTTCTTTGTATGCTTCTTATGTCTGGGTCTAGCTTCATAAGTCTTCTTTTTATAACAATTTCTAGTAATGTGACCAATTTTACCGCAATAAAATCCTTGATTCCTGAATCATTTCTAGATGATGACATACCTCGGAATGGATTTTTTCTAGGGTGTACCACTGCCTTTTTGTCCTACTCCTTGTTTCCCTTTGTAAGGATTTTTCTTTGCTATCAATGCTAGGTCTGCATTCTAAGGCTTCAGGTTCATATGCCTCTCTTATTCCTGCATCAAGATACCTGTCAATTCTTCAAAGGTAGGAGCTTTCTCCCTCATTGTTAGCCCTGTAATAAACATACTATAATCATTAGTCATACCATTTAAGGTAACCATGATGAGATCAGCGTTGGACACTTTATCTCCTATGTCACCCAACTTGTCTCTTAGCTCTTTGATCTAAGATATGAATGCAACAATGTATTCAATCTCCTCCATTCTAATAGAGAGAATCTTATTCTTTAGAAACATCAAGAAATTTGTATTCTTTATCTCATACATATCCTTGAGTGTCCCCCAAATATCATTGGAAGTTTTACACTCTCTGATGTGAGGGATGATGTTGTCTTTCACTGATATTTTCGATAGCACCTTCACTTTGTTTTCCGTCTTCTCCCAATCTTGTATTGCTACAATTGTTCCTCCTCCAGCTATAGTCAGCTTTGGTTCATCCTCATTTTCAATTTCCCATGCCCTCCAGCCATTGAGAAGTGTTTGCAATTTGAACTTCCAATTGGTGTAATTCGGCACATCGAGCTTATTGGTCTTATTTAGATACACTTATACCATATGATTATTCTTTGTCACAGAATCGATCTATGGATCTACCTCAAGATCCTCAATCTCCAAGCAATCAATCTGGTCAACAATAAAACTACACCAGCACCGATAATATCAACCTCAAAAAAAACAAAAACACATACCAAAGGAGAGATCTCAAGCTTATTGGAGCAATCTTGGCCTCATCAAAGCACCGCCAAAAAAATCGCACCTGAAACCCGAATTTAAAAAATCTACCTCAGCCTCAACATACCAATAGATCAAAATAGAGTACCATCCAAAACTGGAGCAGGCTTACAACAACAAAAGCCACAAACAACGAAATATTAGGGTAGGTGTGAATAGCACTAGCAGGCACAACATTTAAAATGTTGAAGGACAAAAAGTTGGAAGGGAAGGATTTTGATAAGGTCAACCTTCATGAGTAGGGAAATCTTGTGCAAAATGACCGAAGTCACCACACTGATAATAGCTACTGTCTAGAGCAATCTAGCTTCCAGCAATCTCAATCTTATTGAAAAATATCTCGACGTGATGCCAAGGGATCTGGTTCCTCGAAGCAATGTCGACCTAAAAAAAATGATAGGAATACCAGAACACTGCGCCAATGATCTCTACAATGATATTGAGCTTCAATGCACCTAGGCTTCACATGGAGCATATCATATTCAAATGGAAAAATCCTGACGTCAAAAGAAAATACAAATTCATCATAGATTTCTTCTACCCTCATGCCACGAAAAATCTCAAGAAAATGCACCAACGCATAAATAGGGGATTGGGTCCACACTTATGACCCGTACTGATTGTGATTGGTGTAAGGAAAGGGGCATCAACACGATAATTAACACTAAATTCCTTGATGATCCCTGTTATGACAAGCACGAGAATGAGGGAAAAATATTGTGTTGGTCCAACTTTGCTCAGCAAAAAAAAATGAGATTCGCAACAACTCTTTTGCCACTGAGGCTCTCTCGAAAGTGCCTCTCTCTAGCCACGAAGGCTCTAAGTTCTTGAGCCTCCAATGCCCATAATTTGACTAGCCACCAATGCTCTCAACTCAACCAACCATGAAGGCTCAACCCCTCCACCAAGGCACTCAATTCAACCACTAAGGCTCACCCGCTCCAATACCATGTTATAAAAAATGGAAGGCAAAACTGAAACACTGAAACTAGAAGCTCATAGGTGAGCAAGTTGTACCTTGAGACTCCTTGGGTAGTACCACACACATTCATTAATCATGGAATCAAAATATATGGGTTTACATCAATTTAGGGAGATGAAAGTTGTCTCCTAGAAAATAGAAACTAATCCTAATCTAGGATACACGCACAATTGTGAAACAGAGTTTCTCCAATATTACATAATTTCTCCATTATTTTCGACTATCTCAACCTTTAATTTGTGTACATTATCAAGAATAATATTCTATAGAGTTTAAGATTCATTTTACTATATAACTTAAAATAGTAATTCATATTTGTATCCATTATATATCAAAGCTTGAGTGGTCCTAATGGTTAAGAGCATGTCTTTCCTCATAAGAGGTCACATGTTCAAAACTAAAAGGGATAGAGTATGTATGTCTTCATAGACTTAGTAGTGAAATAGTTGCACTGAGGACTGGGACACCAATTTGGAGTCTAGCTTGATTGTGACCCTAAAAAATTAAATCATAAATGTATAAAAATGTCAAAAAAAAATGTCAAACACATCTATATGCGTGCAACTTTAGGCATTATTGGGGATTATACATGTAAACAAAGATAACTAAGATAAATCATTTACGAAATTAGTAATATTAAAATAATTATAAATGAGTATATTCTTTAAGATAACTAAGATAAATCATTTATGAAAATAGTGATATGAAAATAATTATAAATGAGTATACTTTGTTCAGTCATATTTTTAGGGGAAAAAAAATCAATATCTTCCCAATAGTTACAGTTCCCTAATAACCATGACCATGGGCATGGTCATCTTTGGTGAACCATAGTCAACCTAGAACATTCTATTCTCTACACGTTCTTAATGGCCAACCATAGTCAATCATGGTTAGAATGGTAAAAAATGGTCAACCAAGGTCTAGATAGTTGAATATGGTCAACTATAATGGTCAATCAAGATCTCTATGGTTGAGTGTGGTAAATAAGGGTCAACCCTCTTCAACCATGGTCAACCCCATCAACCACCCTAACCATTAATGTAATATTTTTTTAACATTAATGTAACATTAACGTTCACATTAATGTAAGATTGACGTCAACCTCCATGAACTTTATCAACCCTCATCAACCATGTCAAATATAGTCAATGAATCCACCCCACACAAAATTAAAACTGTAAAATAGACTTTCTCCAATATTCCATAATTCTCCATTATTTTCAACTCTCCCCCTTAATGGAAAAAGGGTTCACTTTTACCCCTAACATCTCCCTAAATAATTCAAATTTAATCTTCCTAAGGGGCTTGGTGTAGATATCTGTTGCATTTTCACAAGCGTTAAAATATTTAATAAAAAATATTTAGACTGAACCTTTTCTCTAACAAAGTGAAACTGAGTATCAATATGTTTCATGCTTTTATGAAAAACAAGATTATTTTCCAACTTGATTCAACTTTGGTTGTCACATTTAATCATTGTCGCATCTTTTTGTTCTTCTCCATTATCATGAAGAAGTCTCCTCAACCAAATTGCTTCACAAGTGGTTGCACATACAACTTGATACTTTGCTTCTGCTGAAGGTAAGGCTACAGTACTCTGCTTCTTACTGCTCCAAGAAATGACCTTGAACCCAACATTGAAAGCATAACCTGTTATGGATCTTTTATCATCCAAATTTCCAACCCAGTCTTAATCTAAATAACCTGTCAGTTTAATATCAAAAGAACCAGTCTATTTAATGCTAAAATTGATGGTTCCTTGAAGATATCTTAATATACCTTTTGCTTGCACCCAATGATTCTCAAGAGGTTTTGACATAAACTTTTTCAACACATTGACTAAAAATGCTAAGTCAGGTCTAATTGTAGTCAAATAAATCAAACTTCCAACTAGTTGTTTGTACAATGTAGCATCCATCTCTTTAGAACCATCATTATTCTGAAGTTTAGCATTTTTTTGTATAGGTACTTAGGAAAATTTACATAGATCCATTCTGAATTTCTTCAATAATCCCCTCACATACATTCCTTGAGTGAGAAAAGTTTGGGCAGAATCCCTCCAGACTTCAAGAACCAAAAAATAATGTAATTCTCCAAGGTTCTTCATTTCAAAAAACTGTGACATTTGCACTTTGATTTCTTTAATCAATTCATCAGTGTTTCCAGTAACAACTAAATCATCAATATATAAACAAATCAATACAGTTTTCCCCTTTGAATCAAATATGATATACAAATTTGGGTCATTTTTACTTCTATTGTAACCATGCTACAAGAAGAAAGAGTCTATTTTTCATACCAAAATCTAAGTGATTGTTTCAATCCATACATGCCTTCTTTAATTTACAGACCAAATGTTCCTACCCCTGTTTAATAAATCCTTCAGGTTGTGTTAAACATACCTGTTCCTTCAATTGTCCATTTAGAAAAGTAGATTTCACATATAGCTGGTGTAAACTCCAATGATGCATTGTAGGTAAAGCTATTAACATTCTAATAGTATTTAACTTATCTACAGGAGAAAACTTCTCCTCATAGTCAATCCCTACTTTTTGTGAGTACCCTTTAGTCACCAACCTAGCTTTATATTTGTCTACACTACCATCTACTTTGAACTTAGGTTTATATAACCATTTACAACCTATGGGCTCTTTCCCTTTTGGTAGTTCAACTAATTCCCAGGTTTTTTTTTTAATTATTAACTCATATTCTTCTTTCATAGATGATCTCCATTCATCATACTAATTTGCTTCATTATAATTCATGGGCTCTGCTATCCTCTACAATTTCCTAGGATGAGGAGGAGATCGAAAGAGGTAACTTCAAACCACTTGTAGTTCACCATCTAGCCCTATTAAACCATAGAGGGATCTCTCAAATGATTTCATGGTCAAAGAATGGAAGAAAAGTAGATTTTAGGCTAGATAGGATACTCAAATGGATGTTTGGAAATTTTAGGGTTTTGGATTGCTAGATCAGGGATGAGAAAAAGTAGCTATGTCAAGGCCTCAAAGGGTTGCAGTAGCAGGCATAAGGAGGAGAAAGATAGCAATGTCTTGTGATGAATCTGAGAGTTTGGTCAATGTAGTGTAGGGTATGAGAATCCTAGAAGGTCATAACGAGCATGTGCTCATGATCCATAAATACAAGAAAAATCATTTTCCTAGATGGTTGCAACAAATCAATGTAAGGATACTTAAAAAAATGAAATGTTACCTTGTATTGAAATACAACAAAAATACAAGTACTCCTTTCATTTTGATATGAAATAATACCTAGTTGTTCATCCATAGGAAGGCATAGGAAGTATGACTTTCTACTACCTGAGTTTTGGCAATAAATTCCTCAAGCATGAACAACTCTGATTCTATCTCTGGCACACTATCTATCTCGGACTCATACTCTTCCAATTCATAGTCTAAATCATCCTTGAAAAGAAAACATTCTTCAATATTATTAAACATGTCAGCCCTATCCTCTTCATGAAAGAAAACAATCACTATTATCTGATCTCCTTGCAGGAAATCTACATCACAAATTGGCTTACTCACAGCAACTTCCTGTATAGTTTCATCAGTCTCATGACTATCATCATTTAAACCAAGATTTTCATTTTCAATAATGGAGGAAATTTCACTCACACATTCTTGATTGTGTGAACACTATAAACCTTCCTTAACTTGGGTTTTAACATGGATTTTTAGGAGCTTATCTATTTCATCTTCAGATAGAGGAGAACACTGAGTTTTATAGAAAAACAACATTGGCTTGGTGATTTTCATTTTCAAGATTGGGAATAGGCCTTTCTCTATTTTGATCCCACTCTGTTTCATCCAAGGAGGAAACTATTGATTCTTGTTGGGAGGAAAAATCATAAAGGGCTTCTAATATCTCTTCTTCCATACATTCTTCATCCCCATACAAATTTTCAAGAAATTTAATAAATTTTTTAGAAATCTCACAACATCTATCCATCATTGATAAGGAAAAATTACAACTTTGATAATGTTGAAAGAAACCTGAATGAAAATCCTTTAAAGAATATAAACTAGTAGATGGTAAACTCTCGTACCATTTCCTCACTATTTCCTCCAAGGTAGCCATGAATATCTTCATCAAATAATCTTTAGGAAACTTAGTCTTTAATCTATGAATATGAAAATGAAATTTAACCAAATTCAAACTAGCATCTTCTCCATCCTGACCTTTTAAACTTTGGTAGCCCTGTTTGCCAATGTATAAAAGGAATATGATTCTGAAAACAAGGAGTATGAGCTTGATTCATAGGAGCATACCTTCGAATAGCTGAATCCATTTTGAAAATAGTTAAATCACCAATATGTTCTTCAAACTACAAGTTTTTGAACAGTGGAGTTTCCATGAGAATTCTAATTCTTTGGATTCTTCGACACTAGAGTCGCTAGGTGAAAGATGCATAGCCTTTGTTGTGTCTGATCATTGTTCACCATCAACAATTAGATCTGATCCTTTTCATTCTTTCCTAGGGAATATATGACCATTCATTACCCAACAACGGCGTCAAAATGTTAGCCTCCACAATTTCGCGAGTTGATAGGAATCAATGGAGGTAAGCATAGACCAAGATTTTAGTTTGGTAGCTAGCCCTACCAAACCAGAGAGGTATATCTCTATGGAACCACATCCAAGAGATGACTGGATGATAAAGGATTTCAAGCTAGATAGCTAAGCTCGGGTGAGTTTTGGGAAATTTATTGTTTTTGATGAGGGCTAAGGGAGAAAAATTAGGTAGCATTGTGAGAGGGTCAAAGGGTTATAGAACCAAAGATATGAAGGAGAAAGGTAGCAGTAATTTTGTGATGGATTTTAGGTTTTGTCAATGTACTATGGCGTTCAACAGAAACATAAAGGTCTTAATGAGCATATGAGATGAATTCTTTAAGCAGGAGTGAAAATAACATATAATAATTTTCCATCAAAATAGAGCCTAGTGAAAATAATTCTGTTTTTAAAATGCAATGAAAAATATTGAAGAGATGATGAATGGAAAAGGAAGCTAAATATCATTCATACAAATTAATAACAGAGGAAAAACAACATCATAAACTTACTACAAAGGAATTCCTAAACAATAGTAGTAAATTGTGTCCTTTGATTTCCAAAAATGTCAACTTCAGACTACAATGGTTTTATCCTCAGATGTCCAACCAATTCAATGACTGAGAAAATGATACATAATTACCAAAAACAACTTCTCCTTAGGATCAGGGGTCAAATCCATGACTCTAGGAGTAGTTACATGAGTGGTTTTAACCAAACACTAATGTCTAGGGAGGTTGAAACAAATTCTATAATTAACTTTGACTGCAACTTCCCTCATAAATGAAGCTCAATTACATCAAAACAAAGGCTATACACACATTACTACATCATATTTACATTTCCTTTCACTCTATCATTCATTTACTTCACCAATTTGACCTTTATCCAAATTGAACTAGAAACTCTGAGAAATTACATAGTGAATTTTTTAATTAAAATCTCATAAAATTGCATAAGCGTAGTGTCATGTTTGAGTCCATTTTTAGGTGCCTTCCTGAAGTCAAAAATTAAATATGAAAGAACAGTAAGTTAGGATATTTCGGCACATAGGAAATAGTTAAGTTCAACTTGGTCTAGTATAGAGTTAGGTAAAGTGTGTTTCTTTACCTTTGTACATTTTGTAACTTACAATCCGACGGTCATGATATGTAGTGATCCAACGGTTCATTCTCTCCTCGGTATTACCGACACTTGATCTGTGGCTTGACACCCGATTGGTCCATGAATTCTATTTAAAGCGCATGGAGTGTCATTTGTAGGTTAACCGTGCATGAGAGAAACTTATGTAAATTTTCATTCTTTTATTAATAAATTGCATGTAGTAACCACGTTGGCACAGGCCGTGGACTGTTTCCCTCTCTGAGGGTTTTAACCACGTCAAAATACTGGTGTATTGATCTGTGATCTGTTTGTGAGCGATGTCCTTTTGGTGTTCTGTCTGAGGAACTTACCCTTTAAATTTCTACATGGTATCAGAGCTATTTGAGGGCCGCATCCGTTGGTGATCCAAATCTGAAGCCGGTAGAACTGCATGCAGCTGTCGTTTCCTATATCTACTGTTTCTGACTGCTTTCGGGCCGAGAGGACTGCTCTATTGTGTTCGGAGCATCTGTTCCAGTGAGGAACCCCTTTCGTTTCACGCGAAAAGGTTTCCGGTAGCCCTATCTGCGTCATTTTTAAGATCTGGAGGTATACAGTGTTTATCTACAGTTTGCTATTATTTTCTCTCTGGTTATTTCGGTTTCTGTTTACTTAGACATTTTTATTACCGGATCTATACCTTTCATTTCTGCGTATGCTCTTTGCCCTGCGACTCTGTGTGATCTGGGCATATCAGAAATAGAAAGGAAGTTTTTTTTCTCTCATGCGTATGCTCTTTTCCCTGCACCTTAGTGTGATCTTGGAAAATCAGAAACATTGAGAAAAATATTTAGTTTCCGACTAAAGCTAACTTCAAGCCGTAAGGTTCGTTTTTCTTTGCATATTCGTCTTGGGTTTTGTGTTTTTGTTTTGTAGGAAAAAAGAGCTTTCTCAAGGCAAGCACGCAACCCAAGCCCCCTCGCCCCCTCTCTCTCTCTTTCTCTCTCTCTCTCTCTCTCTCTCTCTCTCTCTCAAATTTTTTGTATAGTTCAATTGGTTCAAAGCTATTTTAAGAGAGTAGATGTCTTGGGTTCAAATCTCCATTTTGTGGGGGCGTTTTTTTTCATTTCCGCACATTCGCGCACTTTGTCGGCAACTTCAACAATTTTTTTTCAAAAGCCATAACTTCTTCATTCGGAAGCCTTTTTCAGAGCCGTTTTTTTTTTAAACAGCCTAATTTTTCGAGATCTATCCATTGGAACAATTACTTTTAGCATCTTCAGCTTCGTTTTTTTTAAATGGAAAGTCCATGCCAAGTCATTCTTGACAGCACTAACTACTTCCAATGGGTATCCTACATGGAAGATTTACTTAGAAGTAAAGGTCTCTACAGAATATCCATGGGCCAAGAGAAGAAACCAAAAGATGAAGACAAGGTTGCAAAATGGGAAATAGACAAGATCAAGCACGTGGTTTGATAGGGATGTCTATTTCTCCTGATCTTAGATTCCATATTGCAGAACTTGAAACTCCTCATGAAGCATTGGACCAAATCACTAAAGTTTTGGGGATTAAAAATGAAATTAGAGCCCATCAACTTGAAAATGAGTTGCTTACATTGGATCCTAATAATTTTTCTTGCATTGAAGATTTCTTGTCCAAATTCAAAACCCTTAGATATCTCTTGGAAGGTGTTAAGGTTAAGAAAGAAGATAGTAACCTTATTTATTCCATCCTTACTAAGTTGGGACCAGCCTACTCTGTATTTGTTTCCACCTTCCATTCTACAAGGCAAGCTTTCATTTGTCAAGGAAAAGACTACAAGGCCCCTTCCTTTGACTCTTTTTGTGATTCTTTAATAAGAGAACAAGAAAAACTCTTACACCTTGGTCTTCTTAATCTTGGAAACTCTTCCAAGAAAGCGTTAGCAGCCCAGCAGCAACCAAATTTAAAGAATCCTAAGAAGTCATATCCTAAAAAGAATGGTCCTAAACCAAACAAGGGTCCTAAGCAAACTCAGTCTCAAAATGAAAGATCATTTCAGCAAAATGATAAGACCAATAAAAACAAATGGAAGAAGACTGATAGACATTGTAACTTTTGTAATCGAGATGGCCACTTAGAATCTAAATGCTTTAAGAAGATGGAAGCCTTGGAAGCCGCAATGAAGAAACATAACATCCATGTGGAGCATTCTTCTACTTCAACTTCAACTTCATCTTCAGGAATGGCACTTTCTGCATGTCGTTGTCAATCATCTCAGTCTGGTTATGCATTAAATGTATCTTCTTCTTCTCATTCTCATGAGTGGCTCATTGATTCTGGAGCCTCTTATCACATGGCCAAAAACAAAGCCATGTTTTCTTCTTTACATGATTGTAACACCAAAAATATATATGTTGGTGATGATAGATCTCTTAATGTTGTAGGGACTGGAACTGTCCATCTAGACAATGGTCAGTTTAATGATGTATTATGTGTTCCAACCTTATCCAACAACCTTCTATCTGTATATCAGATAACTCATTCAGGTGAAGGTAAAATTGTTGAATTTTCACCTCATGATGTTGTAATCAAGAATCTAAGAGATCCTAAACAGATTCTAGCTACTGGTATTGCTGATGATTCCACAAGGTTGTATAAGTTTCACAACTTTGGGTCATCAAATCTTCCCTCGGTATTTGTTGCTCATAATGATGAAGCGAGCAAACTTTGGCATGAGCGATTTGGTCACTTAAACTATCGCTCCCTTCAGCATCTATGTAAAGAAAATATGGTGACAGGTCTTCCTATGGTATCTTGCAGAGATGGTTTTTGTTCCGGATGTGTACTCGGAAAACATCATCGGGACAGTTTTGAAAAACGTGCCTCTTGGCACGCCTCAGCCCCTTTACAGCTTGTGCACAGTGATTTATGTGGTCCACTTCCTGTTGCTTCATTCTCTAGCTGCAAGTATTTCTTAACTTTCATTGATGATTTCTCCAGACACACTTGGGTATACTTCTTAAAACTCAAGAGCGAAGTATTTAACACATTTTTTGCCTTCAAAGCCTTTGTTGAAAAACAATCTGGACATCAAATTCTTAAGCTAAGAACTGATAATGGTGGAGAATATGTTAAAAATACATTCATCAACTTTTGCACCGAAAATGGAATTCAAATGCAACATATTGTTCCATACACTCCACAACAAAATGGTGTAGCTGAAAGCAAAAATCGCACCTTAAAGGAAATGGCTAATTGTATGATGCAATCTAAAGGACTCAGTCTTAGTTTTTGGGCCGAAGCAATTAATTGTGCAAATTATATAATAAATCGCACTCCTACTAAGGTTCTAAAGAATATCACTCCAGAAGAAGCTTGGAGTTCCATTAAACCAGATGTAAGTCACTTTCGTATTTTTGGAAGTGAAGCATGGGCCCATATTCCAGATGAAAAGCATAAAGCTTTAGAACCTAAGAGTGAGAAATGTACTTTTGTTGGATATTCTGAAGATGTAAAAGGTTATATACTTATTCCATTTAAGTCCAAAAATGTTATCATTATAAGAGATGTCAAATTTGATGAAAGTAAATCGGCCTGCGAGCGTAGTCCGGCGGATGTGCCACCTCTTCCTATCTATTCTACTTTTGAAAACATTTCTTCTTCAGATGATGAAAGTGAGGATGATAATCCTCCACCACCTTCTCAGGATCCTCAACTTCCAAGATGGTTCTGTGCTACTTGGGATGTAGCAGGTGATCTTGCCGGTGATCCTACAGATCAGCGACGTACACATTCTCAGTTTGAAAGAGCCTCTTCTTTACTCGCTCAAGCTCCAGTAAATCATGATCCTGACACTTTTGCAGAAGCTTTAGGCCATCCACATTGGGAAGCAACTATGAATGAATAATATCATTCATTGTTGGCAAATGATACATGGGATCTTGTTCCTCTACCAAAGGGACGCAAACTTGTTAGATGTAAGTGGGTTTACAGAACCAAGTATGGACCAGATGGGAAAGTTGATAAACATAAAGCTCGTCTTGTTGCTAAGGGCTTTTCACAGGTTGAAGGCATTGACTACACTGAATCCTTCTCCCCTGTTGCCAAAATGAACTCTATCCGCCTTGTTCTTTCCCTTGCTGCCTCTTTAAAATGGGAAGTCCATCAGATGGATGTTAAATCTGCCTTCTTGCATGGGGACTTGCATGAAGAAATCTATATGGAACAACCCATTGGCTCCATCCAAACAGACTCCAGCCTTGTATGTCGACTTAAGAAATCTCTTTATGGTCTCAAGCAAGCTCCTCGGGCTTGGTATGCCAAAATGGATAGCTTTCTTTTAGAATCTGGCTTTTCTAGGTGTCATTCTGACAATACTGTCTACACCAAGAAAGAGGGCAACTCTCTTATCATCCTTGTTCTTTATGTTGACGATCTTATCCTCACTGGTAGTGATCCCAACCTTATAAACCATGTGAAGTCCAGCCTTAAAAAGAAATTCGAATGACAAACTTAGGACACTTACACTATTTTCTCGGTCTTCAAGTCTTGCAATCCAAGGAAGGTATTTCCCTCTCCCAATCCAAGTATGCCTGTGATATTCTACGCATTTTTCACGTGGAAGATTGTAAGCCAGCTCCTTCTCCCTTTCAGTCTGAAGTCAAACTTTCAGTCAATTGTACTTCCCCTGAAGTTGATGCTACCTTATACCGCCAACTTGTCGGAAAACTTTTGTATTTAACCCATACTCGTCCTGACCTTTCCTTTGCTGTTGGCCTTGTTGCTCGTTTTATGCAAAACCCCCGTGAAAGTCATTGGAAAGCGGCTAAAAGAATACTTCGTTATGTTCGAGGTACAATACAGTTTGGGATTCATTACAGTGCCAAAGCAACTCCTCTATTAGTTGGTTTCACTGATTCTGATTGGGCTGGTGACCCTGATGATCGGAAGTCTACTGCTGGTTATGTCTTCACTCTTGGTTCAGGACCTATTACATGGGCTTGTAAGAAACACGCTGCCATTTCTCTTTCGTCAGCAGAAGCAGAGTATCGTGGTGCCGTGGAAGCTAGTAAGGAAGCCTTGTGGCTTCGTCAGATCCTATCAGAATTTGGCTTTGAGCAGCAGCATCCGACTACACTTTGGTGTGATAATCAAAGTGCCATTCAGCTTTGTAAAGATCCAGTTCAGCATCAGCGCAGCAAACACATTGAACTTCACATGCACTTCATCAGAAAGCTCATTCATGACCATGTTCTCGAAGTGCAATATTGTTCAACAGATGATCAGGTTGCAGACATCTTCACAAAGGCTCTCACAGAGGCGAAGTTCACTAAACTTCGATATATGCTTGGAGTTCAGGAAGTTGTCACTAAGGGGGGATAGCTCTAGTGCCTCCTTCCTTCTCCTATTGTGTCATATTTGTAAATCCTTCAATCCTATCCCAAGTTGTTCTTAAGGGGGGATGTTAGGATATTCCGACACATAGAAATAGTTAAGTTCAACTTGGTCTAGTATAGAGTTAGGTATAGAGTTAGGTAAAGTGTGTTTCTTTACCGTTGTACATTTCGTAACTTACAATCCGACGGTCACGATATGTAGTGATCTGACGGTTCATTCTCTCCTCGGTATTACCGACACTTGATCCGTGGCTTGACACCCGATTGGTCCATGAATTCTATTTAAAGCGCATGGAGGGTCATTTGTAGGTAAAACCGTGCATGAGAGAATCTTATGTAAATTTTCATTCTTTTATTAATAAATTGCCTGTAGTAGCCACGTTGGCGCAGGCCGTGGACTGTTTCCCTCTCTGAGGGTTTTAACCACGTCAAAATACTGGTGTATTGATCGGTGATCTGTTTGTGAGCGGTGTCCTTCTGGTGTTCTGTCTGAGGAACTTACCCTGTAAATTCCTACA
>APFE031523188.1:0-20227 GCA_000404065.3 Pinus taeda | reverse complement strand
TCTTACCCTTCACCGCAAAGCCTTCAGGTTGCTTCATGTAGATTTCCTCTTCCAAATCCCCGTGAAGAAATGCTATCTGCACATCCATCTGTTCTACCTCAAAATCAAAAGCAGCAGCAACAGATAAAAGTAATCTAATAGAAGTTACCTTGGCAACAGGAGAAAAAATATCACCAAAATCAATTCCCGGCACCTGGGAATAACCTTTTGCTACAAACCGAGCTTTGTATTTCTCCACCTTTCCTTCTGCATTTGTCTTCTTCTTGAACCCCCATTTGCTACCAATGGGTTTCCTTCTAGCCGGAAACTCCACCATATCCCAAGCCTGATTTTTGTGCAAAGATGCCATTTCATCAACCATGGCCTCTTTCTAGAGTTTGCAATCCTCTGAATATACTGCTTCCTTCACAATTCTGGGATCATCGTCGGCAATAGATAAAGAAAAATTGAATAGAAATTAGATGGATTATACCTTTTTGGCTTCCTTCTTTGTCGAAATGATCTTCTCACACCCGTAGTTTGTGGCTCTTCATCTTCTGATTCCTCCTCTATTGTAGAGTCTCATTTTTCCTCCTTAAGCTTAAACTCTATCTTCTCAGGTTCCTTTGGTTGGACTTCATGTTTAATAACATCTTTTACCTCTCTGAGCACCACATCTCGGCTATACACAACCTTCCTTGTTATTTGGTTCCAAAGCTTATAACCTTTTAAACCATCCTTATACCCAATAAAGATGCACTTTTCAGATTTACTATTCAACTTGGTTCATTTCTCCTTTAGAACATGTACATATGCATCACATCCAAATACCCTCAGATGTGAAACAAAGGGTTTATTTTCATACCTCTTATGGAGTCTTATCCTCCAACACTGAAGAAGGTGATCTGTTGACCAGGTAACATGCTGTCTCCACCACCTCTACCCAAAATTCCTGTCCTAACCTGGCACCATTGAGCATGCTTCTTGCCCTTTCCATCAAGGTCTTGTTCATTCTTTTTGCAACTCCATTTTGCTGATGTGTATATGGAGTAGTATTCTTACATGCTATAGCACACTTCTTATAGAATTATTCAAATTCCTTAATGCAAAACTCTCCACCATTATCTGTCCTCAACACATTTATCTTCTTCTTTGTCTGGTTTTCCACTAGAGCCTTATATTCATTAAACCTGTCAAAGAATTCAGATTTCTTCTTAAGGAAATATATCCATGTATTCCTTGAGAATTCATCTATAAATAATACATAGTACACAAACTTAGCGAGTGATGGAACTTTCACAGGTCCAAACACATCACTGTGCACAAGCTCTAATATATGTTTCACCCTCTTACCACTAGATGGGAAAATCACCCGATTCTGCTTCCCATATACACAATTTTCACAGAAATCAAAATCTAGAGAGCTATTACTCATACCTTCTACCATACCTTTACCATGAAGTATTCGAAGGCCCTTCTCTCCAATATATCCAAGCCTTTGATGCCACAACATGGTCTTCTCTCCAAAGACCACTATATTTTCTGCTTCACTTTTAGGAACCACATAACTATGGCACCCGTCAATAACAGTGCTACCCTGCAGCTTCTATAGAGTTCCAATCTGAACTCCTCGCATCAATACCTGTCCTCCTCGAGCCATTTTGCAGGTATCCTTCTCGAACACTATTTTCACACCTGCATCATCTAGCTTGCTTACGGAAATCAAATTTCTGGCCAATGCAGGAATATGCAGAACACCTGGAAGTGTTCTAACCCTTCCAACTTGCAACTTCAACTTTTCTTTTCTGCGACCGAAGATTCTAGCCTTCCTGTCATCCCCCAAGAAGACATCACCGCTATCATATTTCTCATACTCGCAGAACCACTCTCTATGGGGAGTGAAGTGAAAGGATGCACCTGAGTCAATCAACCATGTCTCGTGATCTACATGTGTACTTGAAGAAGCCATGTACACATCCCCACCTTCATCTGAGGTGGTTTCCACCTTTGTAGAAGGAGCATCATCAGATCCCTTTCCTTTGTCAGGAGCTTTAGATTTACAATCCCTTTTGTAGTGCCCTTCCTTTCTGCATTTTCAGCACACCACCTTTACACGTTTTCCTGGAGATTTAGATCTCCCACTCGATGACTTATTTTTGTTTCTGTTCTGCGACCGTCCTCGTACAAACAAGGCATCACCATTCTGGCTCTCCATATTTTTCCGTCTCATCTCCTCCGTCAACAAGGATGAGATTATTTCATCAAACTGCAAGGTAGTTGCATTGCTACCTATTGAAACAACCTGACTATCCCACGAATCTGGTAGAGAACACAATAAACTGATGCACTTATTTTCATCTAAAATTTTAATATCAACAGATAATAACTTACTTACCATAGTATTAAATGCATTCAGATGCTCTGTCATCGAGTCTTCATTATTCATCCTCAAGTTATATAGTTTTTTCCATAGGAACAATTTATTCACCAGAGACTTATATTGGTACAAAATCCCTAACTTGTCCCACAAAGCCTTCGCTGTAGCTTCCCCTGATAGATTCAACAATACTGAATCTGAGACACATAATCGTATTGCACTCTTTGCCTTCTGATCAAACTTCTTCCATTCTTCTTCGGACACTCCCATTGGTTTAGTACCCGAATCTATTGCGATCCACTGATCTTTATCCACCAACATATCCTCCATCTTGAGTTTCCATAAAACACATTCTGAAACACAGAAAATAAAAAATGCCAGAGCATAACACATAAAACACATGTACATAGAGACTCCCCCCTAGATCCCAAAACCGAGACTACCAGGTTGAGTTTTCATTATGTTCCTTTCAATGTTACAATACATATTTATACATGTCGAAGCATCCAATACCATGGACCAAAAACCATCACATCCAAAACCATGGATCAAAAACCATCACATCCAAAACCATATGTGAAAAATCATGCACAAAACCATTGGTAGGTCTGCCCAACCTAATATAGGGTCCAAAAACAAAAATTTTCGAGGCGATGCCCTGGACCCCATAGAGTGGGGTTACCTGCACCCATCAAAGCCCCCTGTGACCCCCCCCGCTACACAATTGGCACAACAAAGGAGGGGCTCTGCCCCACCTCTAACCCCCCGGTTAACTATGTGGGCTAGTCGTGGAAAGAATATAACACAACCCAATAATGATAACATCTACATAACCAATATCTATGCTCCCCACAAGGTGATAGATCGAATCAATATGCTTCAATGCATCTCCAATCTGCTTGATTCGATTCATATTCCTTACAAAATCATTGTTCGGGAATTCAACATGATAAAAAACCTGGGAGAAAAGAGGGGAGGAATCAGAAAATTGGACAAGAACTATGATGCCTTCTTTTCAACTATTGAAAGGCTCAATCTTATCGACATCCCCACAAGCAATGGCACTTTCACCTAGAACAATCGAAGAAGTGGTGATCGACAAATAGCTTCTAGGCTAGATCATTTCCTCCTCTCTAAAGAAGCTTATTTAATCTCTTGGGAAATAGAGGCTATTATTATTTTGCAATCTGGTTCTAATCATTGGCCTATCTCTCTTAAGTTTCATATTTCCACTAGTCCTAAAAAAAATATTTTTAGATTCGAGGCCTTCTCGTTGGATCACCCAAAATTCTTGGACAAAATGAGGCTATGGTGGAATAACTCATCTAGTATATTTGGCAACAAGATGTACACCTTCCAACATAAACTGGAAGATATCAAAGAGGAAATTAAAAAATGGAATAGAGAATCAATCAGCAATATCATTACAAAAAAAATGGAGCTTAAGATGGAGCTCCTCTAGAGTCACATCATTGAAGAAGGGATCACATATACAACAAACAAGAAGATGAAAAACTACAACAAAACTTGGAGGAAAGGGCCATTCAGGGGGAGAATCTATGGTAGAAAAAATAAAAATAATATGGCTAAAATGTGTGGAAAAGAATACAACCTTTTTCTGCAAATCGATGATAGAGCATAGAAGAAACAACAAAATTCTGGCTCTAAAGAGTCGAGAGGGACACCTCATTCACTCTCAAGAGGAAATGGAAGATGAGTTAACTCAATAGTTTAGCTCGCTTCTCAAGGAGCCAAGGAATGATCAAGATGAGGATATTAAAAAAATAGCCAAGCACATTCCCAAGATCCTCACTGAAGAACATAATAAAATTCTCTTAAGAAAAGTTTCTCTCCAGGAAGTGGAGGATTTTGTTATGAGTATGCCCAATTGTAAGGCCCTAGGTTCGGATGGTTTTACCATTGTTTTCTACAAATCCTGCTGGCTAATCCTCAAACATGATGTCCATGCCCTTGTTGAAGATTGCTGCATTCAAACTTATGTCCTAAAATCCCTCATCTCCATGTTCTTCACTCTAATTTCCAAGGGAAACTAAGCAAACTCCCCGGACAAGTTTCAACCAATTTCCCTCTCCATTGTCATTTATAAAATCATTTCTAAAGTCTTGGCCAATCATCTAAAATCTATCCTGCCTCTCCTTATCTCTCATCATCAATTTGGCTATGTGGAAGGAAGGCAAATCATGGACAGTATCATCCTCTGCCATGAACTCATTCACTCTCTCAACTCACAAAATAAGTCTAGCATGATGATCCAATTATACATGTCTAAGGTCATCGACAAGATAAGATGGGCCTACATGAGAGAAGTTATAGCATCTTATGGGTTCCACAAAGAGAGTATCAAATGGATCATGGAAATGGTGTCTGGAGCATTCTTCTTGATATAGGATCTTTTACTTATATATGGATATAAATTACATATAACAATGTAAATTAACCATGGAACTTAAAAGCATATAAACAATGCGGAAATAATTAGAACAACAAAAAAACCATGGCACAGTGATTTGATTATGGAGTTCGTCCACATCTTGGGCCCTGCTCAAAAGTGGGGAGGCCTTCTTTCTATTAGTGGCATAAAAGAGATAAAAAAGTACGAGCAACAAGAAATGAAAACCTTGATACCTCCAAGCTAAAATATGGGTAGAGAATGGAGAGCCTAGATTCAGAAACAGACAGTACCACTGAACTCCTGGCAAAAAATATTGCAAAAATACCTATCCAAACTCTGAATTTGGATAATCAGGCTTTCTGAAACCTTCCCGGAATCTCCCTGCTTCTCAAGGCGAGGTTCTTGCCTATAGCCAGGGTTAGGGTTTTTTGTGTGTAATAGATTCTGAATATTTGACTAGTCCTCTCCTCTTCGTCCCAACAAAAATAGTCATATATATAAGCATGGCAACATCCCTCAAAATTGGGGCAGTTCTAACATAAGAACCCAAGTTAGCAAGCAGAATTGGGTCAGAAGGATTCACGAAAACAACCTTATTGCAATAGTGAAGCCTTGTTCCAACAAGGGAAACCCATCTCAACTATGCATGAGTTTTGGTAACATGTTTTTCAGAGTTTCCAACTTATCGGTGGATAGTCCAAGCTAAGACACAAGCATCCTGCGATATATGGACCCGTTGATTTATAGAACACAACATACAAAATATCGTGTCTAGATCCTCCTCGAAAATCACAATCGGTGTGGAACCCATTGGCGTATCAACCCAGCTCTGGTGCTTTTCAATATGACTTACCCACCGAGATTTATAAATGACAATATATAGCATTTCGGGTTCGGCCCCCCATCGCAATGTTGCAATCACCGCCTATTGCGAAATCGCAATTGGCACTTTCCACTAGGGCCTTTTGTTATACCATCAATTTTTTGTGATTGCGATATGCGATAGTATAGCATCGCAACCGAGTCTTCGCCGAGGTTGATTTTTAACCTTTTTGTTACTCCTCTAGCCTGTGATATACAATATCACAATCACAGCTGGCAATGCCAGGGGCCAATTCTTCTTAAGCCGCTCCTCCTTTTCGTCAATATGCAATATGCAGGGCCTAGTGGCAATCTGCCATGTGGTTCTCCCTCATTCGTTGAAACTTTTTCATTTCATCTTCTCCCTCCTACCTAGACAAGTCAAAACTCGAATTTGACTTGTTCTAACTTTGTCATCTGGACTCAGATTTTAGTGTTGTTCACATCGTTGGAATCAGGATGACGAGAATTTTGATCCAATGCTAAGTTTATCTATATTCTTCCACTTCAAGTTTTGAACCTTTGACCATGCCACTAGTAGTTTTATGAAGAACCACCTGGATAAATCCTCCCCACTAAGAGCTTTTGGACCACCAAAAGAATTTTCAGTGAATTGGAAAGTCAGGAAATTTCTCCCTCACTTTTTCCTTCTCCATCCATTGAGATTTTCTTGGATGCATTCCTTTGAAGCCAACACAGATATTCTTCACACATCCCCGTTGTGAAGTTCTGGTCCTCCTGTCAAGTATGATATCTTTGGGCAACTTATCTAGATACCCTGGTGCAAAATCATCCACTGTAGGAATCCGTGCAACATCCTCAGTATTCATAATCAATTGAGGTTCATAATGCTTCAGGCCTTCCACATTTACCACGGAGTACATTTGCATATAAGCAGGCAAGTCAAGACAAAGAGCATTGTCTCCAATCTTTGCCAATTTGGTGAAGGGACCATATCTAATGGGTCTTAGTTTCTTCCCTTATCCCTTTTATCTTTGCTTATATGGAGCCATACATTGTCCCCAACTTGACACTGATGGTCAAAACGATGCTTATCATGTCGAGTTTTTTACCAAGCTTGACTCTTCTCTAACTTCTCCTGCACTTCCTGATGAATCACCTATATCCGTTGAATGAACTTTCATGCTTTGTTGCTATCATCTCGTCCATTGCTATCCTCCTCTTTCCCAAAGACCATGTCCAATGGATCTCTAGGTAGAGAGCCAAAACATGTCTCAAATGGTGAGCCCTGTGTAGATGAATGTGTTGCTTGATTGTATACATGTTTCACATAAGGAAATTGTTCATCCCACAACTAGGGATGTTTCCCACAATAGCCTCGCAACAAGTGTACCATAGTGCAGTTGACAACCTCTCTCTATCCATCGGTCTTTGGATGAAATGTCATACTTCTTTTCAACTTGGTGTCCATAATTCTCCACAATCTGGTCCAAAAATCTCCAAGAAAGTGAGAGTCTCAATCTGTCACAATAGATGTGGGAAAACCAAAATGGACCCAAACATGCTAAAAGAAAAGAAAAGCAATCTGCTCAGCAGTGGCCTGCTTTTTACAAGGCATTAAAATACACATTTTACTAAACCTATCCACAATGACATACAAATGTTCGTGACCTTTCCTAGACATAGGAAAACCTCCTACAAAGTCCATGGACACACTTTCCCATGGTTGAATCGGAATAGGGAGTGGTGTGTATAGCCCAAGTTTTCTATTAGAGGGATTTGAATAGAACACAACACATAACGCTTTACAAAGCGAGTCACAATGTTTTTGATATGAGGCCAATAAAAAAACCTCTGCAAATGACAAAGTTTTCTCAATTCAAAAATGACCAAACACGACAGAGGTATGAGCCTCTCGGATTACTTGAACCCTTTCATCATCAGGTATACACAGTTTTCCAAGCTGGTACAATAGATTTCCCTGCAAGTAATAATTGTCCACCTGCAATCCATGGGTTAGTTTTGCATAGATTTCTTTAAAATCAATATCGTTAGCATGTTGTTCAACATAACTTTCTAATGACAAAGAAACATTTTATAAAACTACTGATGTAGAAATAGGAGGGTGAGAAAGCATATCTTCTACTTTGTTGGTTGTGCCCTTATTATATCTTATTACAAAATGAAATTTTTGGAGGAATCCCATCCATCTAAAGTGACAAGCTTGCTGAATCTTGGTCCATGACTGAAGATACTGCAAGGGGTGATGATCCGTGTGGATGATGGTCTCCTTGCCGATCAGATAGTGTTTCCACTTCTTTACACTCTGTTCCAAGGTGTAAAACTCTCTATCATATGTAGTATAATTCACAAAATCCTCGGAGAAAGTCTCTGAATGATAACATAGAGGCCTTCTTTCCTACATCAATACAATGCCATGGCATATTCATTGGCATCTGTTTCAATTTAGAAAGGTTGCTAAAGGTCTACTAAGGCTAGCACTGGTTCTACGCTAATATTCTCTTTCAGTAGTGTTGAAGGATTTTTGTTGTTTTCCTCCCCACTGAAAGGCTTGCTTCACACTAGTCAAGGCATACAAGGGGGTTGCGAAAATAGAGAAGTTCACAATGAACCTTCTCCAACATTGCATCGCGCCCAAAAAATTTTGAACTTCTATAACATTCGTGGGCTCATGCCAATTCATTATCGCCTCCACTTATAGGGATCTATCCTTAATTGTCCATTACCAACAATATGGCCTAAATAAATTAGAACAGTCTTCCCAAACTCACACTTTGACAATTTCAAATATAGTTTCTCATTCTTCAGAACATCAAGCATTTTCTTAATGTGACACATATGTTCCTCACATGTCCTACTGTACACAAGAATATCATCCAGATACACAAGACCAAAATGATCAAGAAAAGGACTAAATAACTCATTCATTACTGTCATAAATGTGGGTGGAGTGTTGCACAGTCTGAATGACATCACCATCCATTCGAACAACCCCTAATTGGTTTTGAACGCGATTTTCCAAATCTCTCGCTCCATAATTCTAACCTAGTGATAACCACTACGCAAATCTAGATTTGTAAAATAAACAACGTTTTTCAATTGATCTAACAATTCATCAATGCAAGGGAGAGGGTATTGATTCTTCACCGTGATCTTGTTCAACACCCTGTAATCTACACACATTATCCATGTATCATATTTCTTGGGCACCAACATGATCGGTGAGCCACAAGGAGAATCCCTTATATAACAGTTCCTGCACCTGTTTCTTGATCTCCTCGATCTCGATAGAAGCCATCCTTTACATGCCAACATTTGGTAAATGAGCATCCTGTTGCAAATGGATCTCATGTTGGATTTCTCGTTTAGGGGACAATCCTCTCGGTTCTTGAAACGATTATCATAGTGAGAAACAATTTCAAATAATTCCTTCTTATGATTAGGATCACATCCTCTGTAAGCATTATCCATCTCAGCTTCTTTCACCTTCACTACCGTGAGCTTGCACCATTTACTAGAATTAACTAGTCTTTTAATTTGTCTTGCACTTACAAGGCTAGCACTAAAGTTTTTATGATGAGCTTTGACTATATAATATACCCCATCCTTTCTGAGGTGGTATTTTTTTTCACACTAAAAGAAAATGGCCTTTCTGTCATATAGATATTAGCTTCCCATGATGATTCCACAGATGTCCAAAGGTACTACATCTAACTCTACCTCATAAACTAATTTACAAGCAATTACGAATCTGGCCTTACACTCCTTGGTGACCGGAAATTGGGCTTTATCGCTTACCCAACCAAGTGGGTATGGACTTAGATGAGGTTTAGTTTCAAGGCCTAACCTTTTCACTAAGGACTCTGAGATTAAGTTTGCTTGGGAACCTGAATCAAACAGAGTTTCCACCTATGTATGCTATGTGAGAACTCTGATACCTCCAAGATGAAATATGGGTAGAGAATGGAGACCCAAATTCAGAAACAAATAGTACCACTGAACTACTGGAGAAAAATAGTGCAAAAACACCTGTCCAAACTCCTAATTTGGATAATTGGGCCTTTTGTAACCTTCTCGGAACCTCCCTGCTACTCAAGGAAAGGTTTTAGCCTATTGCTAGGGTTAGGGTTTGCTGTGTGCAATAGATTCTGAGTATTCAACCAATCCTCTCCACTTTCTCCCAACACAAACAATCATATATATAAGCATGGCGGTATCCCTCAAAATTGCGGAAATTCTAACATACGAACCCAAGTTAGCATGCATAATCGGTTCAGAAGGATTCACGGAAACAACCCTACCGCAATAGTGAATCCCCCTTCCAACAAGGCAAACCCATCTCAATTGCACATGAGTCTTGACGGCATCTGTTTCAACATTTCCAACTTATCGGTGGATAGTCCAAGCTAAGACACAAGCATCCTATGATATACAGACACGTCAAAATTATAGAAAACACCATACAAAATATCGTGTCTATATCCTCCCTGCAAATCGCAATCAGCGTGGAACCGATCGACGTATCAACCCAGCTCCATTTCTCTGTGATATGGTGGACTCGTCGAGATTTACAAATCATAATATATAACATTTTAGATTTGGGCCCCCACCGCAATATCGTGATCGGTGCTTTACTCCTGGGCCTTTTGTAACACCATCCTTATTCTGCAATTGTGATATGCAATAATATCACATCACAATCAGGTCTTCGCCAAGGCCGATTCTTAACCTTTTTGTTCCTCCTCCAGCGTGCGATATGTGATATCATAATCACAACCAGAAATGCCAGGGGCTAATTCTCCTTAAGTCGCTCCTCCTTTTCACTGATATGCAATATGCAAGGCCCAAAGGCAACCTTCCAAGTGGCGCTCCCTCATTCGCTAAAACTTTTCCATGTCATCTACTCCCTGCTACCTGGAAAAGTCAAAACTCAAACTTTGACTTGTTCTAAATTCATCATCTGGACTCGAATTTGAGTGTCATTTACACTGTTGGAATCATGACGATGAGCACTTTGATCCGATGCTAAGTTTATCCAGATTTTGCCACTTTGATTTTTGAGCCTTTCACCATGCCATTAATACTTTTCTGAAATACACCTGGATCACTTCTCCTTCCTCCTGAATGGATCCCCGTCTCCACCCTTCCACCCCTCTAAGGGCATTAGGTAGGGGGCCCCAATTTCCCCCTTTCTCTTTGTTATAATAGCCGAAGGGCTTAGTTGCTCCATATCGGCAGCCTTGTCAGCCAATGGGATTTTTGGTCTCCAGCCTCATGCCTCTGCTCCTCCCTCCACGCACCAACAATTTGTGGATGACAATTTGCTTATGCGGCTCCTGACTGTCAAAGAAGCTTCCTTCTTCAATACCATTCTCTCTGACTTCTTCACGGCCTCTGGCGTCCATCAATCCTGAAAAATCTAAATTATTCTTCTTCAATACTCCTTTTCTTATTTGAAAAAACATTTCTCGAATCCTCGACTTCTCCATAAGCTCTCTCCCCTCAAAATACCTAGGGTTTTCCTTGACTGACAGGCCTCTGGCTTGAGCCACTTGGGAAGCTTTGATAAATAACTTAGAGAAGAGGCTAGCCAACTGGACCTTCTGATCACTGAATTTGGCAGGTCGTCTTGTTCTTATAGAAATTGTTTTACGGGTGATCCAACACTACCTATATTCAGCTTTGGCTACCCCAAATGTGATCTCCAATGCAATTAGAAATCTACAAAGGAACGTCTTGTGGAGAGGAGCAGAGAAAACACAAAAATGGGCTCTAGTTGCATCGAAAAAATTTTGTAGGCCCGAAAAGGATGGAGGAGTAAGACTTAGGGACATTGAGCTCCTAGGGAAGGCCTTGGGAGCTAAAACTCTTTGGAGATGGATTGAAAATCTCAATTTCACCTTGGGGAACCCTATGGAAAGAAAAGTATGATCCCACCCACTCGCAGGAGCAAATAATAAGGCTAAACAATACCATCAAAGGTTTTGTAATCTTGAACCAAACGTGGGAGAATCGGGCTATCATCCAAAGACACATTTTCTGGGAAGTTGGTAATGGAGACAAGGCACTCTTCTGGGAAGATGCCTGGTAGCAAAGGCCTGAACTCGATAAGGATCAATATCAATTAATTAAGTCTGAAATGAAAAATAGAGGTAGGAGTAGGGTTTGTCATTAATGGAAACTTAGCGTAGAAGGGAAAAATTGGAGAGAATGGATTGATCAAAAAGACTAGATGCCCCATATCAACCCTTAGGTTTGTTCTGAACTATCAATGGAACTCCAAAAGGGACAAATCCTCCATGACACCGCAGATGACAAAATTAGTTGGGGAAAAAACACAGCTGGTCACTTCAACATAAAGGAAGCATACAGATACATTGTTGAACATGATCAAATCCAACCTAACTCCAAATGGAATTCAATTTTGGACAGAAGACAATGGCCAAAAATCTACATCTTCCTCTGGCTTGTCTTCCATCGGAAAATTCTAACATAGGAAAACCTTAAAAAAAAGGTTTTATTGGACCCTCTAGATGCCAACTTTGTTAGTAAGAGGAAGAATCTTCAAACCATTTCCTGAACGAATGTCTCTATGCGATCAAAATTTTGGATTGGGTTTATTTAGTCTTTAAAATATTAGATCAGGATCCCTCTTCCATCCTCAACACCATCTCTAACTAGCACACTTCCTTCTCCCCCCATCCTCCAATTAACAGGGCATGGAATATCATCCCAGGGATGGTTTGTTGGGCTCTCTAGAAGGAATGTAACACTATAATTTTCTGAGGTATTTCTTCTGAGGAGGAAATCAACTTATCTAAGATCAAGAGCTCCATTTGAGAGTCAGTGGCCTCCTCCCCTCTTCAGAACACCAATGACCCTCCCAGCAGCCAGATGTGAGAATTCTCTCCATGTTGGACCTCCATCAAGCTAGCGCCCCTGAGGTTACCTCTTTTTCTAGAAAAGGAGAATAGAACGAAAAATGGTTGCCCCCAGTGTTGGGTATTGTTAAGCTTAATTACGACAACATGGCTGAAGGAAACTCGTGCCTAGCAGGTTTCAGAGGAATCTTTAGGAACACTCAAGGGGAAATACTATTGATCTACGAGAGTAATATTGGTTCAATAACTAATAACGCAACAGAATTACATGATCTAGAACACAACATTACCATCGTGAAAAGCCATAAGTTAATCCCCTTTATCGTGGAAGAGGATTCAACTCTCGCTAGAGAGGTCTGCAAGAAGCTCCATCAAGGTATTTAAGTGGCCAAAGTCTCGGATAATTAGCACCTAAATAAAATCATGCAGAGAATTAAAAAAAAATATAGACAACATCGAAGGATTACATTTCTAGGCCATGACTAAGATCATGGTGATGGCATGAGTTGGAAGAAGGTGATCTATGTCAACATTGTGAAGCTATCAATGCCAAGGACAACTAGATTAACAAACAATAACTGTTCAAAAATCCTGAGTCACGTCAAGGCTCGCTCAAAGTATTGGGAGGAGGATGGTATTGATGCACACATGCCCAACATCATCCTTAGTTTGATAGTTTTACTGTATAATCCAACCACGACCCCTCTCTTCTATGGGGATGTCGCCCTTCTGTCCCTTTAGCCTAGTGAGGTACCCTCTCCACCACCTAACCCCTGTACCTCCCATGCCCCTCCTTCTCTCCCCTTCCCTCTACTCCAGTCCCCCTGAAGCCTTCACACTTCTATATATTCCCCCTTACCACTCTACTTCTTATCATTCCCTCTGTTTCGATCCTTTAGCCCATCCACCTCTCCCTTTTTCTTTGTTTGTTCCAGCTCTCTGCTCTCTCTATCTTCATCATGGCCGCTAGCATTGCTCCATCTTAGCTCCCAGTTAAGGGCGCGGGCATGGTAGAATGATCTCTCACTGGGATTCCTTGGGTTCTCCCCCCATCACCCTCGCTGAGTCCTCTGCGAGGCATGCAACTCTAAATTATGGGGTTGCAGTCAACCCGGAGACCCAAAAGCGAATCCCCAATCTCAAAGCTCAAACTAGAGCTATGCACAGAGGTGTCCCCATGGAGGAAGTAGATGCAAAATTCACATGAATACTTGACCCGACCCTTACTAGAGCGTGAAAGAACCACTATGTGCGAGAAATTAACACCTAGTGGAAGATGAAGACATTTCTAAGTTTGACCCTGAAGGAGTAGGAAGATCACTACAAGGTTGTCGAAATCAAAATTGACAGCCTAATAGAAATATTTGTGATCTTTGTTGACATAGTTCACCACTGTCACTTCATAACTCGTGATTCTCCGCAGTATATTGTCATCAATAAGAATTCTATGGCTAAGGTCCACTCGCCCGCTGACAAATCGCCGAGAATAAAGAAAGAGATGGTTGGAGCCTCTTCTAGACTCTTGTATGCCACTGCGCCTCAGGAAGGGAGTACACGGGAACAACCGATCAGTCTGGATGACGACCCTACCACCACCAATTTCGAATGAACACTGAAAGTTCGTTTTTTTTCCCACATTCCTCGCGAATACCAGATCGCAGTTGAGCACGCGATCATCGAAATAAAGGCCCCCGATAAAGCATGTCAAGGCACGACTTGGTCCCTGGATCTATTTTTGAGCCTCCTGCAAATTGGGTTTCTCTGTGTTTCTTGGATATTGATCTCTGTAACTCCTATAGTATTCAGAACCCAAATTTCGTAAAGTCGCACTGTAGCATGATCAATTCAAAGGCTAACACAGACAGTTTTTTTGGCTCTTATGTTAGTGACTCTGTCCTGCACAACCCAACCTTTATAAATACGCTCTTTTTACAGTGATATATCTTATCTTATTTACAAAAAGAAATATTATAATTCTAATATAATTTAATTGACTTTTTCATTAATTTAATTATATAATAATTAGTTTGTAATCAATTAAGTTTAATTTTATAATTACAATCAAAATAGTATTGATTAAATAAATTATAGTTTAATTTAGGATTAGATTTTAATTAAAAAATTCGTATTTTTTGACTGAGACAGCAAAATTTCTAGGATTCTAGCAGTTTTGACACTTCAACTTCAGAAGGTCATAACTTGAGTTTTACTTGGCCAAATGAGGCCCAAGATGGCTCATTGGTTAGATAAAATGATGGAAAATATTTCTGAAGAGGTCTCGCAACAAGATTTGATCATTTAACGAGCATAAAATGCATCAAAATATCAAGCTCCAAATTTTTAAACAAAACTAATTTTCTGCATTTTCATTTCATCATAACGTTTGTTGAATACAGATTCATTTGTATATGTTATCCTTGACCAATTATATCTTCACATGGATCAGTGAAAATATCAGATTTCATTTTATTTTTTTATTTAATTATATTATGATTGCAATATATTTTGTGTTCTTGATTTGGTATTTTGATTTTAATTTGTTTTTTAATTGAATTTTGATCAGTTTTGACAGGAAAACAGTTCAAGGGATTAGGAAAAGAAGATTTCAATCAATAGGGTTGCTCCAGCAATAGATGGAAATGAATTTGGACCAATGAAAATTGTTGGAGCATAATTACTGTTGGGCCTCAAACCTGCGCTCATTTACCCATCCTCCCAACAGCCTTTTCCTACTTATTTCCTTATTTTGTCATCATTTCCTTCATCAACTTGTTCAATTCATTGCATTATAGGACTTTTTAACATGATTTTCTAATTGTGCTAATGATTGACTATTGGTTTAGATTTTTGGTTCAAAGTGCTGCAATTCCGCAGCTGTTACAGGGTTTCCGCAGCTGATCTCTGATTCCGCAGCCAATCCCAGATTCCGCAGCCATTTTCTTGTTTGCTATAATCTAGGTGTCCTCTAGAGAAAAGAGCCACATGGGAAAGTTTGTATGACTGTGTACATGGTGCGTGTGCTGTCAGCTCAGCCAAACTGGCCGTCTACACCCTTGGTCAACGTGGAGGTAGCTCTGGTCAAACGGAAAGGTTGCAAATGGTGGCACGGCTCTGCGTGTTCGGTTGGAGCACGTAAGTCACAGTTGGCCTCTCCTTTAGCCACGAAGACTGCAGGGGACAAGAATCCAACAATGGATTTATTAAACCATGATGACCGTTCCCTAGATCCGTGCACGGTGCTGCTGAACGTGTCTTTTTCCTAGCTGTTAGTTAGCTTAGTTTACGCACAGGACAGTTCATGTTCTTGCTATAAATAAAGCGTTTCTACACGCTGGTTAGTTAGTCTTTGAAAAGTTAACATTTTGCTGCTGTAAACTTTTTTTTGAAGACCTTTTTATAAAGCGTTTACGCTCTCCACTGTGTTTTATCATATGTTGATTTAATACCAAAAGACAGTTCTGTTCTTACCTGCGTAGCTGATCTTTTAATTGGTTGAAGTGGATGGAGGGCCCCTGTCTGCTACAACCATTGTACAGTAGCTTTTAAATTTACTTTCCTGCATTCCTTTTTATGATTTATCATGTATATTAATGTACAGTTTGAATTATGCTGCTTTACGTTTCTGTAATTTTCATGACTGATAAGTGTGTGTTTTTACAGCTTTGTTAGGAGCCCGGGATAGTGTGCTTTTCCTTCTTTTTAACACTAGTGGCATTTGAAGTTGTCTTATCTAAACTGCTGAATTTTGCTTTGATTTTCATTAGTTTCCTTACCTAGTTTACTTTATTAAGTTCTGTCAAGTTGCTAATCTCTTAATGGTTCTTTTTATCATGATTCACTAACTTTTATGGGACCAAAACATCATCTAATTGCAGCTTGGTTTATTTAGTTTTAGACTCATATTGCTAATTCACTCCTAACTCTTTTCACATGATCAATTTAGCTAAAGGCAGAATGTTAAGAGAGAATTAAGTAGTGTGATTTGTCACTTTATTTTTGCATTGCTTTAGATTCAATAGAAAAGTTAGAGTAGTGTTCTTGCTTTCAGATTAGTTAATATAGATGTCATTTTCATTCTTATCAACAGTAAAGGTATTGGACTAGTTCCATTGTTCTTTTTGTTTGATGCTTTACTTTCATTCAAAGCTTTAATTCTATTTCAAGTTATTGTTCAAGTTTTCTCTTTTAAATCTAAGAAGCATTTTAGAAATCACCACATACACACACATTCACTCACTTGTTTATAACTTCATCACATCATATTAGAAAGATAAGTCAGACATAAACTAAAAACGACAAAAAGAACTAGGAAAGGCTGCTTAAGTATATATTTTACACTTCACTTCATCAACTTACGAGCCCCGGGTTGACAATTTATGATAGCAATTTAGACAACACTAAATTGACCAAACATTTTGGTGCCGTTGCCGGGGAAGTGAAATTAGGTAGCCAATTTCTAAACAAAAAAAAATATAAAAACAAGAAAATTTCAAGAAAGGAAAATTAATAACCTCTCAAAGTATGCTCTCCTCTTGCACCTAAAGTGATCTGGAGGATCAGAAAAGAGAAAGTTATTGGTTTAATAGTTCCTTGAGTATGCTCTCTTCTTGCACCTAGAGTGACCTGGAAGATCAGAAAAAGAGTTATTACCCTGACTTGAAGGAAAATAAAAAATGACATGCATAGAGCTAGAGATTCTAGGGGAAGGTTTTTAGCTGGAGCCAGAAGTTCGATTTTCACAACTCCATCCACTTCAATAAATAGGCAAGAGACACCTTCATCATCTCCAACTCATACTCCTAGCTCTAGGATTCCTGGAATCCAAGAGGTAGTAGTTGACTCTCCCATACCATCTATTGAATCCGAAGGAGATTTTTTCCTTTCTTCTACAGGGAGACAGATTGTAATTGAAGAAATAGAATCACCTGAGAAAGAAGGAGAAATTCTTCCTCATTCACCCTTGGTAGAGGAACCAGAGAACTTTGAGGTCTCTGAAGAAACTACCATGGCAGAAGAAAGAGAAACCGGACTTGGAGGAGGTAGAGGTAGAGGAAGAGGTGGAGGAGGAAATAATGGATGAGGTAGAGGTAACAATGGAGGAAATAAGAATGGAGATAATTCATTTGGATTTCCCATAGTCGATGATGACTCCCAAGCCACAATGAAAAAAATTTCGCCATCTGTCCTCCCAAACTTTCATAGGTCAAGAAATGAGGACCCTGAGGCATTTCTATTTGAGTTTGAGGTCGTATGTCGAACTTATGATTATCTGGAAGACGCTCAAAAACTCAAACTGTTCCCTTCAACATTGAAAGGGGCAGCATTGAAATGGTTCATGGGATTACTCATTCAATCCATTAGTTCTTGGAATGATATGAAACAAACATTTTTGCATAGGTACCTGGACTATTGTATGCCCACCAATCACAAGGATGAGGTATTCAAGATGGTACAAAAAGAAGATGAAAATTTGGAGGATATACTTGAAAGTTTTCAATATAATCTGAAAAGAGAAAAAATGAGTAACTTGGATGAGGAAACCTTGAAAGCCCTCCTATTAAAAGCCATTAGAGATGAATGGATAGATATTTTGAACATGATGGGAAAAGGAGACATATCTCAACTTCCACTTCATGATATAGCAGAGCTATGTGTTCATCTCTCTCGGGGGAAATCTAAAACTCAAAAAGGGCCTAGAGATCCTTCTCTCCTCAAAGAAAACAAATCTTCAACTGGATCAGTAAGTAGAGTTGAGATAGGCAATATGCTTGATGAATTCAAAACTGATATCTTAGGAAGTCTTAGTGAACAACTAGACACTCTTAAGATCCATAATAAACAACAAGCAGAAACTGAAGCTTTAGCTATCTTTTGCTCAAAGTGTAGAAAGAAACATGCTCTAAGGGAGTGTCCCTTGGATGCAAAAGTTGTAGAAACATGTTTGATCTGCTCAGAGAGTCATGAAACCAAGGATTGTCCTTCAATCCCTGGTCTCAAAGCTGTCTTTCAAGAAGATCCAAGTACCATTGAATCTCTCTGTTGTGTTGCAAGGAGACCTTGACAGGAGCAACAAAATCAAGGGTTTAACAACCCTATGAATTTTCAACCTCCACCAAATTGGAATCCTTGGCAACAACCTTGGTCCCAACCTCAAAATCCTTTTCAAGCATGGATGTAAGGTATGTAGAATCCTTATGGGAGATTTGCTCAATTTTACCAATATCCTCCATCTTTTCAAAATCAGCAGGTTCCACAATTTCCAAATCAAACTCAACAATTATCATTGCCATTTCCACAACAACAACAATCCTCTCAACAGAATTCAAATTCTCAACTCTTGCTTCAACAAAAGCCAAATCAACTTCCTTCTCAGCCATTGCCGAACCCCAATAATAAAAATCATCAAAATGCTCTCATGATGGAAGGTCTACAATTTCAATTTCATGCCTATATGATCGCTCCTCTTAATGATGTACAACTTAGATCAGGTAGAGTTCTAGACAAACCTTCTATAGATGTTCAAAAGAAAAGCATTTCTGAGGAAGATTCTCTTGTAGCCAATAAGGGTTCTGAAGCATCTCTTCAAAACACAGACATTCGGAAAGGAAAAGAAAAAGAATTAGCCCCCACAACTCCTATAGTTGAGCAACATGCATCCTCATCCACACCTCCTTTTCCTGAAAGGTTACAAATTGAAAAAGGAGTGGAAAAAAAAATTTGGTTGCCTGACTATAATTCCCTAGATGAATTGAAAAATGTCTATATCAAGATTCCCTTGTTACAAGCCATTAAGGAAATTCCTATCTTAGCGAAAACAATAAAGGAGTTGAGCCTTAAAAGACCAGGAAGGAAACCGAGAGATACCAGAAGGATCCACCTGGTGGGGAAAATTGCAGATATCATGATGGGAAAAGTTATTATGCAGAAATATGTAGACCCTAGTAGTCCAATTGTTAAAACACATACCAATGGGGTAGAAATACCAAATACTTTGATTGACTTAGGGGCTGCTATTAACATTATGAGTAGGCAGACTATGGATCAGCTAAAACTTCCTAATCTTCTTTTTACACCTACTTTGTTGCAACTGGCAGATCGCTCAATTATTGAACCAGATGGTGTATTAGACATCCCTGTCTCCCTAGACTTTTGGGAATATCCAGTGGACTTCATGATTTTAACTCCCAAGAGTAATCTAGGAGGACATCCTCTTATTTTAGGAAGACCTTGGCTAGCCACAGCTGATGCTTTCATAAGTTGTAGGTCTGGGGATATGTACATTTCTGATGCTAATTCGACAAAGAAATTCAATCTGTATCCTCCAGCAAAAGCAATCACAGAAATAAGAGATAATGAGTGGATTGACGATGAAGATATTATACAACCTGTCTTTACCATTTCTGAGATTAGTGAAGATAGTCAAATTATGAACACTTTAGAAAATTTTGAACCATCTTCAGAATATGAATCCACACAATTTCAGTTGGATTCTGACATAGAGTGTCTATCATCTAGACAAATGTCTCTTTTCTCTATGGAAGAATTTGGTAGTTCTGCCGTTGAGATCTTTCCAGGAAAAACACTAAACATCAATAGAAACTTGGAAAAATCACAACAGGAGAAGCTAACCAAACTCTTACAAAAACATTCTACTGCATTTGCATGGGAGTATACCGATATGAAAGGGATTGATCCTAAGACTTGCATTCATCACATCTACATTGAGGAAAATAG
>APFE031523187.1:101313-117778 GCA_000404065.3 Pinus taeda | reverse complement strand
TTTTCCCATTAGCGCGGGCCCACAGTGTATTACCCCGCGCCAATGGCTCAGTCCTTACAAAGAGGGCGCGCCCATAAGCGCTTTGTCCCAGAGCATGGCCCGTGCCACACAAATTAGGCATGATTTTTGGCCAGCGCATGCTAGAATGCTTTTTCCCTTGCGACTCACTCAGTTCCCTGAAGGAAAAAGCCCACAAAAGCATCCGGGTTTCGGCTTTCTATCCAAGGCAATGGCTATTATGAGACATTACGAAAACTCAAAATGTGTCCACATACAATGTATATATCCTCTCCCTTTATCTATAAAAGCCTGTCTCCCCATAATGAACAGGTTAGTTTTTGGAGGTCAAAGCAAAAGAGCAAACAAGCTAGTGTGAGAGAGATACTTTTTGAGCTAAAAGTTGGAAGTAAGGTTATGCTGTCGGATTGCTGAGAGAGAAAGTGATTTTGCAAGATGTGTCGGACTGACTGCCCACCCAGCTAGAGGAGTTTTACAGTGTCAAGCCTTAAGTGGTTGTAATCTCTTCTCTCATTTCTTTTAATGCAAAGCGACTGTCATTATGGTTTCATTCATGTGTTACATCGGTGATATGTGAATTGTATCTTGCTTGACTGGTACATAGCTGTATGTTTTTTTGGATTTTATGCTTGTTGTGGGTTATTCTTCACTTGTGCAGGTATCTATGTGCGGATAGCGACCGAGCCGGAGATAGAGGATAGGAGCGACACTTCCCCCCACAACAAACAAGCGTTGGATCCCAGGTTGGTCTCCTAGATCGACTTATAAATTATATAGCTAGGAACTTGCATGCAGCGTGATTGATTGTTGCTAGACCCCTGTGGGGCTAGTGGGATCCACCTCTGTCCGCAGAGGGGATTTACCTCCGCAACAAGGGGTTTTGCTCGGGCCTGTGGTAGAACTTGTTTAGTGGGAGATTTGCGGGATAGATTCTTGTGGTGAAAGAAGATGGCGAGCAATGGAAAGATAGAGATTGAGAAATTTAATGGTCAGAGTTTTGAGTTGTGGAAACTCAAGATGGAGGATCTACTGGTGGATAAAGGTCAGTGGATCGCGGTAGATCGAGTTACTAAACCAACAACAATGTCAACTGAAGACCAGGCGAAGTTGGATTGGAAGGCAAAAAGAACAATACTATTATATGTCTCAGATTTAGTATTGATGAATGTATTAGGGGAATCTTCAGCGAAGGATTTGTGGGACAAGTTAGGGACTTAGTACCAATCAAAATCCCTGGTGAATAAATTGTTCCTACAGAAAAAGTTGTATAACCTAAGGATGAAAGATGGAGACTCGACGACAGAGCATATGAACGCATTTAATACTGTAGTAAGCCATCTATTATTTGTTGATATAAAAATTTTAGATGAAGATAAGTGCATCAGTTTGTTGTGTTCTCTACCAGATTCGTGGAATAGTCTGGTTGTTGCAATAGGTAGCAATGCAACTGCCTTGCAGTTTGATGAAATAGTCTCATCCTTGCTGTTGGAGGAGATGAGACGAAAAAATATGGAGGGCGAGAATGGTGATGCCTTGTCTATACGAGGATAGTCCCAAAACAGAAACAAAAATAAGTCCTCTATTGGGAGATCTAAATCTAGAGGGATATCTAAATCCCTAGGAAAACCTGTAAAGGTGTGCTGGAAATGGGGAAAGGAAGGGCACTTCAAAAGGGACTATAAATCTAAAGCTTCTAAGAAAGGAAAGGGATCTGATGATGCTCCTTCTGCAGAGGCGAAAACCACCTCAAATGAAGGTGGGGATGTGTACTTGGCTTCTTCTTCAAGTACACATGTAAATCATGAGGTATGGTTGGTTGACTCAGGTGCATCGTTTCACTTCACTCCCCATAGGGACTGGTTCTGCGAGTATGAGAAATATGATGGTGTTGATGTCTTCTTAGGGGATGACAGGATGACTAGAATTGTTGGTCTCAGAAAAGACAAGTTGAATTTGCAAGGTGGAAGGATTAGAACACTTCCAGGTGTTCTGCACATTCCTGCGTTGGCCATAAATATGATTTCTATAAGCAAGCTCGATGATCCAGGTGTAAAAACAGTTTTCGAGAAAGATACCTGCAAGATGGTTTGGGGAGAAATGGTATTGATGCGGGGGGTTCAGATTGGAACTGTGTACAAGATTCAAGGTAGCACTATTATTGATTGGTGCAACAATTATGTGGAGCAAAAAATCTAGTGGTCTTTAGAGAAAAGACCATGCTATGGCATCAAAAGCTTGGACATATTGGAGAGAAGGGCCTTCGAATACTTCATGGTAATGGTATGGTAGAAAGTATGTCTAATAGCTCTTTGGATTTTGATTTTTGTGAAAATTGTGGATATGGGAAGTAGAATCATGTGACTTTCCTGAGGAAGTATATCCCTGTATTCATTTATAGATGGCTTCTCAAGGAATACATGGATATATTTCCTCAGGAAGAAATCTGAAGCCTTTGACAGGTTCAAAGAATTTAAGGCTCTGGTGGAAAACTAGACAGAGAAGAAGATAAAGGTGTTGAGGACAGATAACGGTGCAGAGTTTTGCAAGAAGGAATTTGAAGTGTTATGTAAGAAGTGTGGTATAGCATGGCGGAAGACTACTCCATACACACCTGAGAAAAATGGAGTTGCAGAAAGAATGAAAAAGACGTTGATGGAAAGGGAAAGAAGCATGCTCAGTGGTGCTAGGTTAGGACAAGAATATTGGGCAGAGGCGGTGGAGACTGCATGTTACCTGGTCAATAGATCACCTTCATCAACCTTGGAGGATAAGACTCCACAAGAGGTATGGTCTGGTAACAAAACTTCTCTTTCACATCTCAGGGTATTTGGATGTGATGCATATGTACATGTTCCAAAGGAGAAAAGAACAAAGTTGGATAGTAAATATGAAAAGTGCATCTTTATTAGGTATAAGGATGGTTTAAAAGGTTATAAGCTTTGGAACCTAGAAAGAAGGAAGGTTGTGTACAACCGAGATGTGGTGTTTAGAGAGGTGAAAGATGTTATTAAACATGAAGTCCTACCAAAGGAACCTGAGAAGATAGAGTTTGAGCTGAAGGAGGAAGAATCAAACTCTACAACAAAAGAGGAATTAGAAGATGAAGAGCCACAAACTCCAACTGTGAGAAGATCAGTTCGAGAAAGAAGGAAGCCAGAAAGGTATAGTGCATCTGCTTTCTGTTCAAATTTTACTTTATCTATTACTGATGATGATCCCAGAACTATGAGGGAAGTAATAGATTCAAAGGATGGAAAAAGTCTAGAAAGAGGCCATGGTTGATAAAATGACATCTTTGCACAAAAATGAGGCCTGGGATCTGATGGAGTTGTCGGCTGGAAGGAAACCCATTGGCAACAAATGAGTGTTTAAGAAGAAGATGAATGCAGAAGGAAAGGTGGAGAAATACAAAGCTCTGTTGGTAACAAAAGGTTATTCCCAGACGCGAGGAATTGATTTTGGTGATATTTTTTCTCCAGTTGCCAAGGTAGCTTCTATTAGATTACTTTTATTTGTTATTGCTGAGGTAGAACAGATGGATGTGAAGACAACATTTCTTCACGGGGATCTGGAAGAAGAGATATACATGAAGCAAATAGAAGGTTTTTCTATGAAGGGTAAGAAAGAACTGGTATGCAAGTTAAAAAAGTCTTTGTATGGGTTAAAATAGTCACCAAGGATGTGGTATCAGAAATTTGATACATTTATACAGGGACTTGGCTTCACGAGAAGCAAATCAGATCATTGTGTTTATTTTAAATTAATTGGCGACGTGTTATTTATCTGGTCTTGTATGTGGATGATATGTTGTTGATTGGAAATGACAAAGAAATTATCTAGGATTTGAAGACCCAATTTTCCTCTAAATTCGACATGAAAGATCTAGGTGTTGCAAACTATATTTTGGGCATGGAAATTAAGCGAGATCGGTCAAAGAGGAAGCTCTGGTTAAACCAGAGGAAGTATGTTGAGATAATACTGCAGAGGTTTAATATGTAGTATAGTAAACCGGTGAAGGTTCCTATTGCTGTAAGTGTAAAGTTATCTGCTAAAAAATGTCCCAAGACACAAGCAGAGGAAGAGGACATGTCCCGTGTTCCATATGCAAGTGCAGTCGGTAGCCTAATGTATGCAATGATATGTACTAGACCAGACATTGCACATGCAGTGGGAGTAGTGAGCAATTTTATGTCAAAACCATGGAAGGAGCATTGGACAACAGTGAAGCAGGTTTTTAGGTATGTGCGTGGCACTAGTGATTATGGTTTGTGCTACCAAGGAGGACCAGGATTGGATAGAGTTTTGGACATTTGTGGCTTTATTGATGCAGACTAGGCTGGAGAGCTGGATCAGAGAAGATCTACAAGTGGGTATGTGTTTAACCTATTTGGAGGTGCAGTTAGTTGGATGAGTAAGAGACAATATGTAGTGGCACTTTCAACTACAGAGGCAGAATACATGCCAGACACTCATGCAAGAAAGGAAGCAATTTTGTTGCATAGCTTGTGTTCAAGTATGGAGTTAGTACAATGTGCTATAAGGATTGACTATGACATCCAAAGTGCAATTTTCTTGGAAAAGAACACCGCTTATCATTCAAATACAAAGCACATTGATGTTCAGTATCACTTTCTGAGGGATATGGTTGAGGACAAAAGGGTGTTGCCGGTAAAGGTGGACACTTTGAAGAATACTACAGATGCATTGACAAAGTCTATGAGCACTGAGAAGTTCTCTTGGTGTAGAGAAACAATGGGCATTACAGGGTTGGATCAATGACTAAGCTCTCCTGTGGCCCCATGTGAAAAGAAAACAACAAGTGGGAGAATGTTGGGTTGTGTTATATTCTTTCCACGACTACCCCACGCGCGCGCGCAGTGGGGGGGGGTGTCAGAAGAGGGTTGGCTTCCCTCCTGGGGTGTGTAGCACCCTAAGATTTTGTTTTGGACCCTATATTAGGTGGCCGGACCTACCTATGGTTTTGTGCATGGAATTTGCACATGGTTTTGGGCATGATGGTTTTTTGTCCATGGTATTTTGTAGATCCGGTCAAGGGAACTACAATTATGTACTAATCCAGGGTTAATGTATTGAGGTTTATGGATGCCTCAACATGTATATATATGTATTGTAACATTGAAAGGAACATAATGAAAAATCAATCTGGTTAGTCTCGGTTTCAGGATCTAGGGGAAATCTCAGTTTATATCTGTTTTATGTTTTATTCTCTCACCATTGTGTATTTTCTGTTTTTAGAATTCATATGTAGGTAATTTTTGTACAAGGTTAAAACCTACAAAAATTCAAAGGCCTATAGAATCTATGAGTATGAAAAAAGATATGTGGAAGTTAGCCATGATGTCACCTTCGATGAAGATATTGCCTTGGGGAAGGTGTGAGATCTCCCCATTCCAAGGAAGGACAACAATGATGATGCTACAGAAAAATAGGATGGACCTCCTTCAAATGAACCTATGCCTAATGCTGAAGGCCTGATGGATCCTCTTCATCCACCATGTAGTAATCCCTCTACCTCAAGGAAAAGATCTTTGCAGTTCAATGATACTCTCGAAGATGCTGAAAGACATATCACTCCATGAGGGACATTTTGTGAAAGTAAGAAGCCAAAAAAGTATCAAGGGTACTTAGTTACTATGAGTATTATTTTCAATTTGAGCCATGTACGTTCAAAGAAGACATAAAGCACCAAGTCTAGAAGGGTGCGATGAATGAGGAATATGAATCTATCATGAAGAATGATGTCTGGGACATGATTCCTAGACCAAGGACAAGTTTGTGGTTACTTCTAAAGGGATTTATAAAGTCAAACGTGGAGCTGATGGGAGTGATGAAAAATATAAAGCCAAGTTTGTTGCACCAGGCTTCTCTCAAAAGGAAGGAGTGGACTATGACAAGATATTTGCACTAGTTGCCTGATATAACACTATATGATCCATTATTTATCTCGCTGCCTCTCAAGGATGGAGCCTACAACAAATTGATGTTAATATTTATTTCTTGCATGGCTCACTTAAGGAAGAAGTCTATTTGGAAGAACCTCAGGGGTTCAAAGTACAAGATCGTGGGACACATGTATGCAGGTTGAAGAAATCCCTCTATGGGTTGAAGCAAGCCCCTAGGGCTTGGTATTAGAGGATTGATAACTATCTTATGAAGTTGGGATTTATAAGGAACGATCTTGATCCTAACCTACAAGGTTTTTAAGCAAATAAAAAGTTGACATTCTGTAAAAACACTTTGAGCAGACCTGAGAGCTCTCATGTTTGCTGATTTGATCTTCGTGACTGTAAAGCGGGAACAAAAAACTCAGTCCATATGACTGCTTGTGGACGATGTAAGAGTCCTGCTACTGCTATAAATATAAACTGTCTGGAAACTAACTCCCTTCAGGAGTCTTTAGTACATATTTTGTGGAGCGAAAACGGGCCCTCCTTCAAGGAAAGAAAACGACCCCTTACACGACTGTTTAAACAAAAACAAACTTTTTTAAATATATAAAAAGACTGTCATGAGCAAAAAGATTTTAATTCTTCAGATTTGTAGAGCATCACAAAAATTTTATGCCCATGATGCTGCAACCAAAAAGTAAAGCCAAACCGCGATCACTGTGGGGGAGCAAAGGGGGCCTGATATGAAGAGGATGACTGCCCTTGTCTGAGTTCTACTATTGACCAACTGCCCAAATCTTGCTGTAAGCCAGCCTTAGAAAGCTGATATGCTTCCTCGTTTTTGTCCCTGTAAATCCTAACCTACAAGGTTGAAAAGGACATGCCTCTCATTTTTATCCTTTATGTGGATCATATCTTTCTGATAGGTGCATATACTCTCAATTATTAGTGCAAGAGGGAGTTGGATTCTGAGTTCGAGATGAAGGACCTAGGTCTGTTGCACTACTTCCTAGGTCTAGAGGTTTGGCAAAATCCAGGTGAGATTTTCCTTTCCCAAGGAAAATACATTGTGAATTTTCTCGAGAGATGTGGGATGGTGGATTGCAAGTATGTGTCTACTCTGATGGAACTCAACTTCAAAAAGCTATGTTGAAGTGTTGTTGGGCCCAAATTGACAAACCCTTCCGAATATAGACAACTTGTGGGGGCCCTGATGTTCTTGACAAAATCCCATCCTAACATATGCTTCCCTATGAATACGTTGAGTCAATTTATGGTTGAGACTCATCACATGCATTAGATTGCTGCTAAGAATCTCTTGAGATATCTTCGTGGCACAATCAATTATGGACTAAGATACATTGTTGGGAATTTGAGGCTACATGGATATACTGATGTTGACGTGGCTGGAAGTGTGGTGGATCATAAGAGCACGTCTAGATTTTGCTAGTGATTAGGAATTTCTTCAATTTCTTGGATGAGCAGGAAGCATAAATTGGTTGCTCTAAGTACCATCGAGGTTGAATACATTGCAGCTAGTATGACCTATTGTGAAACTGTTTGGTTGAGGAAGATTTTCAGTGATCTATTTGAGCACGTGTTAGATACCACCGTGATCTTTTGTGACAACCAAAGTTGGATTCACCTTTCAGAGAATCCCGTGTTCCACGAGCGCTCCAAGCAAATTGATATTATGTACCACTTTATCCAGGATATGGTATAGCGGGGAGAAATAAGGATCCAACACATCAGGACTGATGAGCAGGTCATAAACATCGTCACAAAGCCATTAGGGAAGGTCAAATTCTTATCCTTTTGAGAGAGACTTGGAGTCATGGAAAGACCCTCCTATGAGGGTCCAACTTGAGTTGGACACTGAGCTTTGGAAGCTCTTGGGGGCTTGGGGTACTTCTTGGCGCTGTGAGCGACCAAAAGGTGAGTGGTTCAACTTCCCCTATTGGTGTGTTGTGTACAGTGAGTGCTTCACCTCCCCCTAGGATAACCCATGATGGTTGTCTGTGTGTAGGGTGAGTGGTTCACCTTCCCATACGATTGAAATATGCATAGGATGAGTGGTTCACCTTCTCCTGCTCATGCCCCAACATACATCCTACCCATGTAATCCAAGACTCATGGGAAGTACCTCTCATTTGGCCAATGTGTTGGGAAACATGGATAGGGACCATAGCACTACCGATGGAAGCATTGTGTACTAATGTACTCCCTATGTATAGGATGCATGGTTCAACAACTTGATCTGGGATCAAGACTGACATTTTCCAGTGGAGAGCGGTAAGGTCTTGTGAGTCACTCTTGATCGATTCTTATTCATTATTCATATCAGTGTTAAATAGAGCATAGATGAGATGAGATACAAATATGGTACATGATGTTAGGATGGCACGATGATCGATGATTGGTAGGTAGAATTCTCCCTAGTTGAGAGTGGGTGTTAAAATTGGAAACTAGGGCCAAATTCCACTTTAGGTCAGCTCATTTGACAAAGACGATGATTGCATTAAATTCCTATTTTCGAGCGGGCCAAGATTGATATAAAGAGCATCTCATTTGGACAAATAAAATTGTGATTTTGAATTTATGCCCATCCACATGGTCGGCCACATCATCATGTAGGCTCTGAAAGCCCATTGGATGTGTCACTTCACCCTTAACGACTTGTATAAATATAAGTGACCTCTCTCCTCATTTAGCATCGTCATCAACACTCATATTCTTCTCTCTCCTTCTCCCATTGGTTCACACAACTATTGGGCTCTTAATTTCTCTCACATGTGTAGCACAAGGAGGACAAATTTCAAAAGCTAAATTACAGGGCTGAAATTACAAAGTTGGCTGCAGTTTGACCAACGTTGACTTTGACCTTATAAGGAGAGTTTGACTTCAATTTTTTGGGAGATTATCTATTTGGGTAGGCTACATATTTTGGCACAAAAACTAAGATATTCTTATCACTTTGACCGCAGACCAAAATTGCAGTTTTACCGCAGATTTTAGGACAATTGTTTGACCAAGTTTGACTTTTTAATTTGTCACTATTTTGGGTTGAGTTTGACCTCTTGATCAGGATGAGTTTGACGGGGGAAGACCGAGCTGTTTTGAGGAAATTCTATTACTACTTTGACCAATGTTGAATTTCTGGTTAGGGATATTGACTGCAGAAAATTGCAGATTTGATTGGGTTGTTTTAACAGTGATTTGGCAAGTCAATTTCTATCTTGACTCTTGTATTTGTACTCTCTCTCTGTTGGACATATGATATAATAATAAGAAGATTTGATCAAAGGGTTTTAACCATCATTGGGTTTTTCCCTGGCATTTGCAAAATATGGTGTTCTCTTGTCTTGACTTGTCTTTTGGATATTGTTTCATGTTATATCTACTTTTACTGTCAATGTGATTATTGGTTAATGTGGTTGCTATTGGAAATTGACACTGGGCTGTTAAAGGAACATTGAATTAATTGTGCTAAGCATAGAACATACCATTGTTACCTAAGCCCATCCAGTCTAAGTATTGAAACATGCTTTGATACCAATCTGTAACGCACCTGTCCCACAGTTACCCATTTTAACCACCTTTCCGGGGTAAACATGAGCTGAGGGATGCTATAACATGATCGAACCTCCTAAGTACAATTAAGGAAGTGGAGTTGACGAACTAGATCGTTATTGGCCTTCCTTAGGAGCTACAAGATACCCAAGAGCTAAACAACCATTACCAGTGCCCAAACCCTAAGATGGAATGATTTTTCAGTGACATGGGCTCCCAACCGCATGAATGACAAGGCCTCCATGCAGTTGAGGGCCTCCAACTGCATACACAAGCCTACCAGGGTGTGGTTGTGACCCAAATTTTTCAGTTTAGAGGGTGCGGTCTTGAATTCTAAGCCACCATTTCAGGATGGCCTCTAGACCACTTCCCATAACTCAATGAGACTTCAGAATGATAAATAACATCAAGACAAAGCCATTCATACAAAATTTAACCAAAGAATTGACCTAACCAGGCCTAACCATGACAATCATTTTTTCAAACATATTGAGAACATGTAATTTATAGGTCATGAATGCATATCTAAACGTAGGGGTCTAATACTTATCTGAAAATCATCAAGAAGGTATAATTCCCTCTTATACTTATCTGATACTTAGCTTGAATAACATTTGTTACCTAATGCATTCATTAACCATTCATCAACTAATTAAACATATCAAGAGCCATAGCTAGAACCTATTATGGAACCATGCTTATAACCAACATACAAACAGAATAATTACCATGATATAATAACCATGAAAGCCACATAATAAAAATTACAAGTACTCATGGAATACAATAGGATAATAACTCTTATTAACATATGCAAAAACCAACCAAGTCAGAGACTTCCATGTACCACCCGACCATAGATTGAGTTGAACCAAATATTTCTTTCAACCAATCACCCTCGTGCCATATTCCAAGCATGAATGTGGGACTCAAGACATAAACAACCAAGGCTTCCTCGAGATTAAACCATATCCACCCTCATGATCATGAGATGTAGTCAAACCATTCAAGAGACCACACAATCAAACCAATAGATAAACTACCATGGATTCTCGGAGATTAAACCACCTTCGTCCTTAGGCTACCATGATTCCGCCAAAACTGGTCAAGAGATTAATAAGCCCAAAACAAGATTGGATGCATCATAATTTCTTACCATTACCTTGAGGAATTTGTGTCTCTCCACCCACCTGTCGAGGGTTTCTCAGAGAATAAATCACCTCCACCCTCAACCCTTGGGAATTTTCCTGAGACCACCTCACCTGGTTCCAAAACCATCTGGCAATCCAGAGCTCAACCAAATAAAATAACCCCAACACACCATAACTACCAAAAAATGGAACGACAAGGCTAAAACCACTGTCACACCTGACAAAACTCGTGCCAATGACAATAAAGGAACCAAATACACAAATGCATGTACCATGCATTCACAATGTAGCTAGGAAATCACACGCAACTTGTTACCTGCAAGTCTTCCTAGTGAAGCTGCTTGATCCAACTTTTCCTTGCTTGTCTTTTGCTTCCATTATCCTTCCCTTTCCTTCCTTTTCTTGCTTTCTCCTCTTGGTGCTATTCTCTCTCTAAAACTAATTCCAAAGCTAAACTGACAAAAAGTTGTGAACGATCCTCATAAGCCTTTTTAGTATTGAGGCCTTTATTTTCTTCAATTTCCTCTATTTTTCCTCTCACGCAAATAAGTGACCCTTGATCTCTCTTTTCTCCTATTTTCCTTTATTTTCATAGATAAAATGGCAATTAATGGCTTTTTGCCTTTGCCAACTTCCTTATCCATAACAAACCAAAATGAACACCGACTAGGATGTTTTGCTCAACATTAAGCTTGGAATACATGTCCCATGACCTTGGTCTTATTTTGCCTTCATTAAATTTTTTACATGAACTTTTAATCCGGGGTTGTTACACTTTTATTGCTTGGTGTTTTTTCCCTTTGCTGATGAGGGCGTGGAGGATGTCATTTCTTGCTACAGGGTTGTCGTTTGTTTCGGGGCTTTGAACGTCGCGCTCCTCTTAGGGTTTCAACCCTAGAATATTTGCGACCCTTTTGGGTCTTGTTTGTGGGCTTGATGCCCTTCTTTATTTTAGATTTTGTTTGGGGTTTCTTGTCCCACATAGTTATGATTAGCTGCCTGATTTTGGGATATAGTTGGTGCTCCCTGCAAGGTTCTTTGGCGGGTCTGCATGCCATGTTTCTTGGTATTAATCAGAAATGGTGATATTTCGGTTTATATGGTATATGTAAACAACCTATTATTCAATATAAAATACCGTTGGTTTTTTCTTCCCCAGAAAAAAAAAAAGAAATAAAAGAAAAGAAAAAATTATGAAAATCGTAGGGACAAACACTCTATTTTGAAGCGACGAAAGAGAGGAAGCTAGCCGCTATCACTATATGTACTACTAAATGAATGAACTAATTTATAATTCATGCATTCTTTGGTAGTGATGCATAAGAATGAACTAATCTAGTAGTTCACAACTTTTAAGCCCCCGCCCCCAAAATCCCCCACCATATACTCAACTAAAGTGGATTTTAAATTAATCCAAATTTTTGGTTGTTCACATGTTTTAATTTTCCACTATCAAAACCATGCATTGTACAACCAAATAATATGGATTTTGGAATTGTACACTTGACATTTAACATGTTGTTGGTGCTAGGTACACTACTAGTAAGTGGAATTATAGCGACTACAAATATAAAGGTGGCAACTTCTACATTACGATATGTAAAAGTGTGTTTAAAATATTTGGGTCATACGAGGTAAAATCCCAATGTGGATGAAAAAGATCCCATGAACAATTTCATCAACCTGAATAAGAACATTGCTCCTTTAAAACTATCGAAAATGCAACAAGAAAATCCTAATTTAATTTTGTCCTTGAATTAAATTGTAATTCCAATTCTCCTAACAACTTGTAATAGTCAAGTAAGCTAATTTGACTTAGTTGGCTTAGTTAAATCAATTTGGGAGTCTAACTAGAGTCATGTAGAGTGTATCCTACTTTTTAGGAGCCCTAACTGAGTTTATTTTGAGTTGTAATTCTTTAATTCAATTTAACTGAGTTAAAGTCAGTTAAACTAGTTCCAAATGATGGAGGAATTAGTGGGATATCTATTAGTGGGGTGTAACCAACACTGATCAACTGGTAAATTGAAGATTCACTCATAATTAAGTCATGCATGTCAGATTAGAGAAAGACCCAATTGAGATTGGAGTTCACGGACAGTGTACTATCAGTTGTATAATCATTCGAATTGTAAAGGTATTGCATGCAATCAGAGGAAGGCCTATGAGGATTGCACAATTGATATTTGTAGAATTTCCCAATTAATTATGGGCTAATTCCCAAGGGAATAACACAAGGAAATAGGAGCTTGGCAGGGCGCATAATTGGCTAAGTATTGGCTTGAGATGGTTTGTGAAGCAGAGAGATAGATTGAGATAGTGCAGAGGTTACTGGGGCTTGAGAAAAGCATTGTAATCTTCTCATATTTTATGATTAATACAATACATAGAAAACAGGGGTTTTACCTGTGGATTTCCCCAAAAAATTATTGTGTTATGTGTGATTGCATTATTTTCTTTTATGCTTCGTGATTTCATCGATCATTTATTGTTCTCGTTGATGATTAGAGTAGATTCAAGTCAATTGTTTTAGCATATTACAATCTACAATTTGGATCTACAAGGAATTTCTACATGGCATCAGAGCTGAAATCAATATAGAAGAGGAGAATACGAAGTTGTATCATACTTCAGAGCCAACAAGATTTTGTTCTACGGATTGGGACTTGAATATGCCCTTGAGGGTAGTTCAAACTATATTGCTTCGAAGGACAAGATGGAGGCAGTGTTGGAAGAGAAGAAGCTTAAGGAATTCATAGACAAAGATATTCCTAAGCCAGCTGATGCTCAAGATCTAGTAGAGTGGAGAAAGTGTGTGGAAAAGGCGAGAAGGATTATCCTAGAAGGAGTTCGAGATCATATTGTCTTGAACCGCCATGGTAAGGAAAATCCATTTACAATGTGGAAGACCTTGATAGACTTATTTCAAAACAACATTGACCATAAGAAGCTAGAAATGAAGGACAAGTTAAGAAAGATCAAGATGGAGAAGGGAAACACAATACCGAAGTACTTGAACAAGTTCACCTAATTTTGGGATGAGCTTGGAAGTGTTGGTGTTATAGTTTCCAAAGATGATCTGGTCAGCCTAACACTTCTAGGACTTGCCTAGAGATAACACAACTACCAGGACTTAGTTAATGGGAGGGAGAAGCTAACAGAGTAGGAGCGATTGTTGTCCGACTTGGTACAAGAAGAGATTCAACATAAAACCAAAGATGGATCCTAATCCAAGCATGATGATGACGAGAATTGTGCCTTAGCTGGGAAGGAGAAAAAGGGAAGGGGAAGTCATCCCATTCCAATTCAGATTCCATTTAGAGCGACAAGAAGAAGGTCATCTCGAAGATTAAATATTTGCACTGTCAAAAGCTGGGACATTATGCCACAAAGTATCTGCACAAGAAGGTTGGTAAGAAGCCTTCAAGAGGAGTGGAAAGTGAAGCTCTTGCAATACAATTTGATCTGGATTTCACCCTCATTGCTTGCATGGTGACATCGGTGATTGGTAGTGTGTGGTACTTGGATAGTGGGGCCTCATTCCATATGTCCGACAACAAAGAGTTCTTCAATGACTTGGAGGAGAAAGACCTCCACATACACATTGAGATGGGAGATGATGGGAGGTATAGCACGACCGACATCAATACTATTACCTTTCAGAGGGAGTTTGGTTCTCCTCTCACATTAAAATATGTCATGTATGTTCTGGGTTTGAAGAAGAATTTGGTTTCAGTTGCCATGTTGGAGGACCGTGGATAGGATGTGATATTTAGGAAGAGAAAGGCTTTCCTTTGTCACATATCCTCAGTACAGGTGAAGCGGATCAGGGTTCGATTGAATAACCTCTACAAATTGGATGTAGAACACTGCGTTGCTTTGAGCTCAAAATCAGAGAAGGTGCAGAGCCAATACATCAGCGAGTTGTGGCATAGAAGATTGGGTCATTTGGACCATGAATCTTTGAAGATCATTCAAAAAATTTCTACAGGACTTCCCAAGGGTACACTAGAGTAGAGAGACACATGCAAAGGGTGTACATTAGGGAAGTACACCAAAGATTCCTTTTAAGATAAACAAAGTCGAGCGCAAGCGATCCTTGATTGGGTTCACTCAGAAGTGTGTGGAACGTTCTTGAAAACATCCATGACCAAGAACGAATATTATGTAATATTTGTTGATGAATTTTCTCGCAAGTGTTGGATCTTCTTCTCGTAGAAGAAAGATCAGATGTTCACTAAATTTTGTGAATTAATTCAACAACTTTTGAGCAAAAAAAGGCATTCAACGGGAGCCAATAACACCTCATAACCCACAAAAAAATGGGGTGGATGAAAGGAAGAACATAAGTATTGTGGGAGCATCACGTGCGATGTTACATGATCAATGCCTACCTTTGCACTTGTGGGCTAAACCATGCAACACCGTTGTTTATTTGCAGAACAGAAGCCCTCATCAAATTCTCTGGATAAGTACACCAAACGTATCTTTTTTCAGGTAAGAAACTAGATGTGGCACACTTCAGGATCTTTGGTTCATTAGTCTATTTTCATGTTACCAAGGATGCACAAAAAAAATCTAGAGCTAACAACTAAGTTGGGCATATTTGTGGGGTACGCTGATATACCTCACAACTATAGGGTGTACCTGCCATCCAACAGGATGACAGTGGTTCGTAGAGATGTGAAGTACGATGAAGAGAAGGCCATGGGATGTTCCCTTAAGAGGGAGCTTTAGTTACATGCAGATGAGGAGCTTTTAGTTCCAAAGGAGAAACCTAAGGATGATGTGGAGCAGCCACATGCAGAGGAGTAGAGAGTGGAAGCACCCACTCATGCAGAGAATTCCAAAGATGGAAGGAAGCACACTAGAGAGGCTGATAGATTGATGCATGATGCTAGAGAGATTGTGGGAGCAACCACGTCACAATGCAGGAAGAGGAGTTCACCAACTTGGCACAATGGATTCATGGATATGATGAGAGAGTGTGTAGAGGTTGAGCCATCCTCATTCGATAAAGCAATGCAACAACCAATGTGGGTTGATGCCATGGTTGAGGAGTATGACTCCATTATTAGAAAAAGTGTTTGAGAAGTGGTCTCGAGACCAACAGACAAGTTAGTGGTGAGTTCCAAATGGCTTTACAAGGTAAAGCAATCAACATATGGGAGTGGGGAGAAACACAAGGCCAGATTTGTGGGCATAGGGTTCTCTTAGGTGGAGGGAATTGATTACAATGAGAAATTTTCTCCAATAGCAAGGTACTCTTCATCCGGATCCATTCTAGCACTGTCAGTGCAGATGGGATGGAAGATACATCATATGTATGTGAAGACAACATTCCTCAATGGTATGATTGAGGAATAGATGTATATTGAGCAATCAGAAGGATTTGAGACCTTCAACAGAGAGTCGAACGTGTGTAGACTCAAGCGAGCGCTGTATGGACTAAAACAAGCACCCCATGCTTGGTACGCCATGATTGAAAACTGTTTCATCGGGTTGGGTTTCACCAAAAGTGAGGCAGATGCAGACCCTTACCATATTGTGGTTGAAGGAAAACTGTTGATTATAGTATTACATGTCGATGATTTGATTCTAACAAGTGATGAGAAGCTGATAAAATCTTACAAGACAATTCGAGATGAAGAACCTGGGGTTCATGCATTACTTTCTTGGTATGGAAGTATGGCAAGGAGACGAGGAATTGTTTCTCTTAAGGCAAGTATGCCAACTAGATACTGAAGAAGTTCCACATAGAGAGCAACAAACCCATGGAGACTCCTCTAACAGGTAAATGGAGGAAGGAGGATGCTA